>JANTPZ010009400.1:0-10386 GCA_025593235.1 Vachellia pachyceras
CGAAACCTAAAGCAACCCCAAAACATAATTACCAAAAAACCTGAGAACGAAGCTTTGTCAAGACACGACAAATCGAAAACACCATCCGTCAAAATCTTTGGAATGGATCTAGCATCCGTAGGTTAGTTACTCACATATCGGCCTCCCAATGTGAACTTGTTCACCCTCAACTTCTTGCCGCTCAGGAACGAGCTTCCATTCTTCTCTTGACCACGCAATGACCTTACCACGCAGCCCACTGGACTTACCTTAAACGATGATGACCCACAGAGAGATGAAGACACACAGAGAGATGAGGACGGAGTTGCCGCGGGAGGTAGCTGGGGCTAGGGTTAGGGATTTCAGAGGTAAAGTGGTCGAGAGAGCCGTGGAGAGAACCAGCCGTCTGTGAGGTAGGAATTTTGCAGCGAGGAATTTTATTCAAAATTAGAAAAAAAATTTGAAATATAAGTGGGAAATACAGGAGGGAAAGTGGTGTGAAATAGAAATTAGGGGGAATTAGAAATTAGAGGGAAAGTGAATATTTTTGCTAAACCTCCAAAATTTAAACAATATATTAACTCATTTATCCCTTCAAAATTTTATGTTAGAAATGAATATGAATAACTTAATATTATAATAAAAATTTTCTTCATTAATTTAAAAAATTATAGATGAATATAATACTTCTTGCTGATTAGGCAATTTAAAAAGGAATATTCAAATCGTCACTAATTTAGAAAATTATAGAGGAATATAATATTTTTTATTAAATTCCTTGTTAATTGGGCATTTTAGAGAGGAATATCTAAGTCACCGCTAATTTTTCTCGCTAATTTGAAAAATTAGAGAGGGATATAATTTCCTCGCTAAATTCCTCGTTAATTGAACATTTTAGAGAGGAACATCTAAGTCGTCGCTAATTTTCCTCGCTAATTTGGACATTAGAGAGGAATTTACTATTCCTCGCTAAATTCCTCGCTAATTTGACTATTTAGAGAGGAATTTTAAAGTCGTCGCTAATTTTCCTCGCTAAACTGTGATTTTCTAGTAGTGATGTTGGAATATAATTTCTTATAATTTTTCCCCGAAACCAACTTTTTAATTGTCTTAACTGTCATCCCTCTTTTATATCTGATGTGTAACATTTACGTTATTATATTAATATCATTTTGATCTTTTATGAAAAAAGTAAGGTTGTTTGATGGTCACACTTATAATATAAATACCTACCCTTTTTAATTAAAATAATATAATAGACCGATACAACTTCTAATGATTGTTAAGTTATCTATACACTCCCTAGCTACAACTTCTCTTCAAGTAGGGGCATTAAGAATCAAATTTATCTCTATCAGCAGTCATTAGAAAGTTTGGGCAACATCATCAAACATGATTTGACCGATACATTAAGGGCATGTTTAGAAGCTATTCTGAAAATAGCTTTTATAGATTCCGAGGTAAAACCTAGGTTTTGGATAATAGCTTTTACAGATTCCGAGGTAAAACCTAGGTTTTGGAAAATAGCTTTTACAGATTCCGAGGCAAAATCTAGGTTTTGAAAAGTGATTTCGAGACAAAAAAGTGGGTAGAAAAGATGAAAGAGAAATGATGAAAAGTAGGAAAGATGAAAGAGAAGGAAGAAAAAGTAGAAAAAGTAGGAAAGAGGAAAGAGAAAGAAGAAAAAAGTATGAAAGAGGAAAAAGTACGAAAAAGAAAACCTAGGTTTCAAACTGAGATTTTGTAGTCAAAATAGCTTTTCAGAAAAAAATTTTATACTTGGACAAAACCTATGTTTTGGGTCAAAACCTAGGTTTTGAAACCAAACATAGATTTGAGGAAGTGATTGCAAACAAGTCCTAAATGAGTTTTTTAGATGTTGGAATATAATTTCTTATAATTTTTCCCCGAAACCAACTTTTTAATTGTCTTAACTGTCATCCCTCTTTTATATCTGATGTGTAACATTTACGTTATTATATTAATATCATTTTGATCTTTTATTAAAAAAGTAAGGTTGTTTGATGGTCACACTTATAATATAAATACCTACCCTTATTAATTAAAATAATATAATAATCATGGATAAAGTTTAGGACTAATAAATGCCAATGATGGAACATGGAAGTCATGGTTTGGTTTGTTTGATACAGCTTGTATGTGGTTAAAAAATCAGAAACAATATTGTTTTTAAATTAAGCATGTAATCCCTTGAAAGTGAAGCATAATAATGATGGATTACAATTTATGTAACATGGCTTTGTAATACATACCAATAGAAAATAAGGAAAGCATAAGAGTATTGTATCTTATTACTACTTGATCTTGAAGCTGAATAATAATATTGTATCTTATTAGAATGACCCTGTCAAAAGCTTCTTGGAAACAAATTCAATATAGGAAAAAGCTGTGATCTTACACCAAATTTTTAAGAACAGGTTTGGATTATAAAGCGAAGGCTTTATATTTTATTCCCAGAGGAGCTAAAGTGAGGTAGATTTGAGTTGAACCTCCCTGGAAGCTATGAACCTCCCTGGAAACTTGGCTTTGCCACTCTACTATATATATATATATATATATATATTTATATGTTGAAAGAAACATGATCTGAAATGTGTTGCTTGTATGTAAACAGACTCAAAAACAGTGCAATTAAGTTAAGGTTTTTGCCCAAGAACATTACATTATAAATATATATATATATATATATAGCGAAGTGGCTAAGTGGACTTTCTTCAAATCTGACGTGGTCCTCCCTTCCTTTTGATTATCATCTATACCAGCCTTTTTGTAAGTATCAACAGGTATCTATGGCCTTGTCTAGATATTTGAGTAGCTAACTAATCCGGTTTGTAGAGTGTTGGTCCACAATGGGGCACATTGTTACCTCTAAATAATAACATCAGCTGCATACCCAGAACTCAAACACGATACTACCGGTTAAGTTAAAACAACCTCTTACCAGTTAATTTAAGCCTTTGGTGATATTTATATTAACCTTTTTTGTAATGATCTTGCGATCCTCAAAGTGCTTTTTATTTTTTTTTCTTGTTTTTGGTTTTTCGGATCTTCTAGTATTTGGTTATCATCGATTGCTAATAGGGGTTGGTTTAGTAAAAAGGGTTCGTCACTTGAACTTGTGTTGTGGTTGGGTTGGGTTTAGCAAAAAGGATTTAACATGATGAATCAATATTCGAATATTACTTTAAAGAAGTACTCATATACATATATATATATATATTTAATGATCGACAGTGCTCTGAACACAATTGCCGCTAATAAAAAACACATATATTAAAAAAAATGGATTCAGGCTCTATCAAGCCATATATAAAAGGTATTTTTTTTAATGAGATTCAAATAGCTAAGAGCTTAAAGGGAATTAAATTTCTGTCACTGGAACTTGTGTTGTGGTCCTTGCTCCTCCTACACTCCTACAAAACATATGTCAATTGTTTTTGTCACTTTTCGTTAATGTGAAAACTAGTTTAGCCATTTGTGTTCAGTTTTAAAATCACAAGCAACACCATCATTTCTTGTTCTTTTCTCTCAACTGAGTGTGATGACAATGCTTTCTGATGCCTCTATTTATATCAAATGATTCACAATAGTGTTTAATTGAAATTCAACGTTTGGAACCGATGAAGGTTGGGCCGAGTTAATACATCACAACATGATGAACCGAAGTTCAAATCTTTGAAAGGAGAATTGGCTATATTGAGCACCCGACAATGTCACAAATATGATTACTTTTAATTGAATGATACACGTGCTTTAACAAAAAAAATTCAATACCACAAAAAAAGAAAAAGAAAAGAAATTCATCAGCAGTTGGGTTACCTTTTTATTTTTATTTTCTTGTGATCCACGGAAATGAAGAAATAAACACTGTGTGGGAGAGAGGGGCAGAGGATGAGAAAAGTATAGCTAACAAAGTCTATATATTTTTTGTTTGGGTTTTGATATGAATTTCATTTTATATATTTTTGTCTGGGTTTTGATTTAAATTTCATTTTATTCATCGTAAAATTCAAATTTCCTCCAATATTAGCTTTGTAATAGATTAGAAATGGAGGTGTGAGGATGCAAGTACGTACATTTGACCATTCCTGATAAAAAAGGACTTGTTAGCTTTGTCAAGTGGGCTAGTAAATTGAGTATCCGTTGTTGTACCAGTAAGTACTTCAAATTATTAGATTTAAACCGTTCATATCTTTTTAAGAAAAAATAATTTAATAGGTATAAAATCTAATATAAAATTAATCTCTTAACTATTATATTTTTAAATAATAATTTTTTATAAAAATTACTAGTTTTAAAAAATCAGATATAGACCATCCAAAACTAAATATAAATGGTTCAGATATAATGAGTTGGTAGAGCTCATCATTTTAATTAGCACACTAACCAGGTCTATGTGTTGTTAATGGTGTTAACGTTTAAATGTTGTGAATCATTTTTTTGTTAATAAGGCAAATGGTGTTAACATTAAAAAATAAAGATATACTCTATATAAGCTTAAAGAACTAAACCTTGTAAATTCAATAAGTTCAGTTGTAAAAATCGAAAAGATTAGTTATAAATCATATGTAAATTTTTTTAAAACAATATTTTTGGGGAAAAAAATAAGAATGTGTTTAGTATATTATTATCACCACCCACCCTTAACCTTAACAACTTCTGTATATTGTCAAATTAGTTTGATAGATTAATGTCATGGGATAAATATGAATGCTTTTTTAAGAACATAAAAGTTGGATTAAAGATAAATAATCCTATGATAACTTGTAGAAATACAAATAATTGAAGCAGTTTAAGAAATCCTATTCACTAATCAACACACGAGAAAAGGAAATTAAGAAAGCCTATTCCCTATTCAGTACACAACTGCTTTTGTGTGTATTATTATTTGGTATCGGACAATTTCTTTAAATCATATTACTATATATTTAAGTAAGCTATTAATCTAGTTTATAGTTCGTGATGCACCATACCAACATAGAACACGCAACTTTAATAAATATGAGCTAGCAGTACTCATGAAGACAGAGCTATTCCTTCTCATCATTTGTTAACCACAAAACATTATTACATCGTTGTCTAGTCCTTTAATTTTGTCCCCTTCTCCTTAAGTTTTCTCTAATAATTAAATGTCTTCACACTAATTAATCAAACCGTTTTTTCAGTACAAGTCTAAAGCGAGAACTCAATTCTAAAAGATTACATATTTTTAAGACCAAGAACCTTATAAACTTATAAATTATACTTCACTTGTAAAACTCCCTGATATGAAACTCATAAAACATTCTTAGGTAGCTCTCTCCGTAAAAATTGGCTTTTCAATGAAAGCATTAATATTGTGAAAATAAATCTAAAATGGCAACTCAATCCCAAAAGACTATTGATGTTTTGGGTGTGGTAGCACATTAAACTTACTTCTTTGATCATAGTTACAGGGCAAAGCGAGAATTAATTTTTTCTATTTATAAGTCATTTAATTAATTTTTTCATATAAATTTACAACTTTACTCTTCATTTATTACTGTGTTAAGTTTGTTTTCATGAGACATAATATATATTAAATAGGAATGTGAGAAGTTCAAAATTGTTAAATTTTAAAGTAGGGTTAATAAAGTTTAATATTTTCTTTGATCAGTATGAAACATGTTATAAATAATTTATAAATAAAATCAAAGAAGATAATTTATGCTTCACTTCTAAGGCTTTCTTCGTGGGAAGACTGAGAAGAGAACACTATCATTACTTGCTTTTGTAGATTAGTCAAACAAATAATTACATGTTCAAGATCTGATTATAATGCTAATCAGTGTGTTTGTTTCCCGTGTAGTCTGGAAAATTGCAAAATCATGTTATTAATTGGGAAAGACACAATGTTAAATAATGATTTTTTAAAAGTTCTATAATTAAAAATATACTCCATCCGATTCTTTTTATATAAGATCATTTTATTTGAATTACATAGTTTAAGAAATTAGTTAAAAGTAATAAATATATCAGAAATGAACTCATTTCTTTAAAAGCAATTCATATTTTGGCATTTTATAAAATGATGAAAGATTGCAAGAGAAAGAATTAGTTGTGAGAAAAAGGATGAAAGATAATGAGAAAAGACTGAGGAGGGATAACATAATTAATTACGGGTAAAATATTTATAAATGCTTTTAACGTTGAAACAACCCCAAATGGAATCTTATAAAAGGATTAAAAGCAATTCATATTTTGGCATTTTATAAAATGCATAGGAAGGAGTATAAATCAGAAGTTTTAATAGTGAAAATTGAAAGCAAGAATAAATCAAATATTAATCTGTCACTCTCAAGAGACACAAATCAATAGTGTTGACGACATCATTGGTTCACCGACAAGATGTATGTTAGTCTTTGTTCTTTTTAATTAATTTAATGCATTTTTACGTTTTTATCCTCAATTAGTTACATATATTTCTCATATTTTTCACTCATCCTCTCTTTTCTCTTTTTCTACGCATTCTCTCCCACCCCAATTTTCCATAAATAAGAATATTTTTTAAAATAAATTTTATTTTTGCATATATATTATCTTTAACCAATTTTAACCAACTTAATAATCTTCAAAATTTGGTTATTTATATCTTATAAAAAGAAATAGAGAGAGTATAAATTTGAGTGTCATCAAGCCGCGAGCAAAGTATAGACATCTATCACAACATGAATTTTTTTAATATATAAGACTTGAATCCGTGATCTTATTTAAAAGAAAATTGATTGTTATGTCTATCTTGTTCTTCTGGAATCACAATGTTCTATATACCATAAAAACAGGTAAAGTTTATCACAGTGGAAGGCAAAAGATATGCGGAGAAGCTTTGACTCTAATACTGGGTCTGTTTAGTAAAGTGGTAGAGAAATACTTTTACACAAGCCGATGTAAATATGTGGAGGAGATTATCTCGTTTTGTGGAAAAACACTGTTGAACGTGCTTTTGGACAAGAATTAAGTGTTTCCAAATAAACACACTACTTAAGGATTTTAGGTATGCTTAATGGGTCGATGACACTTGTCTACCCGTAACGTTTCTTATTCTCATTTATGCCCCAATTACTTTGGACCTATGGCCCGATCCACCAAGAGTAGACTATGTATACTCCAACACGTGTAGATGGTTAGATTACACAGCAACATGAATTGGGAACATTTTCAATTCACCATTTACAACTCTTCCACTGAAACTTCAACAGTTTATACAGCACAATATTATTGCAAATGTAATAATAGTCTTCTGTAGTATCTAGCATGCATGGTTTCAACATAGAACTCAGGCAATTGATCTTCAATTCTACCTAGTACAAGTGCAAACCCTTTTTTGGTATGATACTGTTATTTTTTCCTCCTCTGAAGATTTAGAAAAGGAGATTTAATTGAAATTTGACTCAAGAAAAGAACCAAAACGATATATCAAAAGTGACAATCTTAATAGAGCCAAGGGCTTTTGTTATTGATCTTTTTACTGGAGATCAGGCCATCAATTTAATGAATGGGCTAGTCATGAATTATCTGAGTTGATCCATAGAGAAGTGGCACTTAAGTGCTTACAAAGACTATACACTGAGAAATCTGAAAGATAATATATCTAAAGAATCTTAGGCTAAGAAAAGAAACATCTTTACAATATGAGTTGAGCCATGTCAAACCAGATCTGTTCAAATGCTTTGACAATGAGCTCATGGTATTTACTTGAATTTAGTTGAAGATAACATGCAAGTAAATCTTCCAAGTCCTTTGATGCCCTTATGTTGTTCTCCGTAATCATCTCCAACATCGAATCCTTGAAGTCACTCTGTGGATCGACAGACGACTTTACCACAGCGAAACCCTCTGTAAATCCCGCATTCCTTGAACCTTTGTTTCCTGACACGCGTCTTCTTGCAGAAGAAGTTTGGAGGACTTTTTTGCTAGCTAGCTTTGGAGAATTGACTGAGTCTGATTCCTGTAGAAGAATTAACCGACGATTTCCGAGCATTATTGTGACTCGATCTTCGATCACTTTGAGTCGTTCTAATGCTCTCTTTCTTCCCATTGTTGACAGATTGTGACTTCGATGAACTTCTTAACTCAGTGGTAGCCTTAATGACCCTCTCCTCCTCCTTCTCCCTGTCATCATCAAACTTTAATGGCTTTGTCAATGTGGGAGGAAGATCCAACTCTGAAATTGTTTCAAACCCATCAAGCTTATCAGAGTTCCCTTGAAAGGGTACTTCATTGTTCATGTCAATGATGATATCATTGGTGGAAGAGCTAACTCTACAACTGCAATTTGAGAGTAACCCATTGAACATATCAGTAGGAGCAGCAGAAAAACTATCTTCATCACACTCGGGTTCCGACGAAACTATATCATCATGAAGGTCAGATTCAGAAGGACTCTCAACAGAGGAGATATAGTAATCAGTAGACTGGGTTTGATGATTGAGTTGAGCCCAATTATGAGTGGAATGGCCGCTAGAAGTTGCAGACACAGAGGGAGAAACAAGTGTCGGAGAAGAAGGCTTGTAATAAACTGTTTTTCTCCTAGCTCTTCTCTTCGAAGACCTTCTTGGTGAATCCATGAAAGGAATCTCAGAAGCTCTAGTACTGAAAATGGGAGAAGTATACAACTTACAAGATCTACTAATTTCGCTGGGGAAATAGTTCGAACACCTTGGCTGCGATCTCTGAGAAGTCAATGAACTTGCCTTGTTCTTGTTCTTCTTCTTCTTCCTTGATGATGATCTGCTCATGTCTTTGAGCTTGTAAAACCAAGCATTTGGTATCATATCAGAAAATTTGAACCTGTGATTACCCATTTCCTCAAACAAAATCTGCTCAGAGAGAGAGAGAGAACTTAATGGAAGATGATGTTAAGAGAAAGAAAGCATGTTTGTATATAACAGAGAGAATTGAAAAACAAAAAAAAAGGCTAAATCAGAGAGAAAAAACTAAAGTTGATGGTCCAGAAGAAAAGTTTCGAGCATCAAAAGGAAGGAGACCAAGTGTGTCCACCAAATGACTTTCTCTCATGATTACATAAACAGCCAACATGCACACATTAATTAAAGGGTCTTTTGCTAACAACTATGAGTTTTCTTTATTCAGGCTCATCACAATCTATCATTTCTTTGGCAACAACTTTTCTGTTTGCAGATGTCGTTGAGCCTTTCGACCTTTTCGTAAGACACACACAAGACTATGCGTTTGCAAATTTCATCATTTGGCTAAAGAAGAGGATGCCAACTTACAATTTAGAAGCTTATCCAACCTTGGTCAACATTTGGCATTTAACCTTTCAAATGCTTTTTTTTCCAATTTTTGTTTTGATTCCTTATATTCTAAATTTTATTTGCATGAAATGGTGGAGTTTTAAAACTTTTATACGATTTTTATAGAAATCAAACATTTAAAGTTTCTTAAAAAAATTCAAAAATTTATCAACCCATACCCATATAAGCTAACAAAATATCACTCATTCATAGAGGATCTAATGATTAAAAAACATTTAAGAAGTTGAAGCATTACATATGGTACAAGAAAGACTCATTAGAGGTCTCAAACTGCCAAAACTAAATATTTCAAAATAAAGAACAGACTTAATGTGATTTTTTTTGTGTTTTTAATTCAATATTGTTGGAAAGAGATCTTGTATGTCTGTTTTAATCATATGGCTAGTTTAGCATCATGTCACATATATGAAAAATGTTTACAATCAAATTTTACATTTTATGTAATGGCCTTATATAACATGAAATATCTTCTACATATAGAATATCACAGATTCAATCCCGCTTGTAATTTTGAAATTTTAACATCCTCACCTTTAATTAAAAAAAATCAAATTAGTCAAATTAAAATCAATCAAAGCAACTGAAAACATATTCTCTCATTTTCTTTTAAAAATCACATCTCCACATTTGGATCAAACATTGGAAAATTCAGAAATAATGTTTTATAAAATTCTTATTATAATATTTTATAAATTAAAATTTGGTTATTTTGTTCGTATTGTGTTACAAATTATGTAAATCATATTTTAACAGTTGAAATTTATTTATGCTTATAAGAATAATTTTATTAAATGATACATCTGAACCATCAATTTTTTCATCTACGGGTTGATATAAGATTCTAAAAATTGGAAAAAGAGGAAAATGAAAGAACTCAAATCCCAGCTCTAGAGATCTATTAATATTATCAAATGGGAAGCAACAAATACATAAGATTGTTCCACTAAATTTGAAAAATATCATCATGAGGACAAAATTCAAATGTAACTAACTAACTAATTAACTAAGTTGCATTAATAAGAGTGTTTCATATGTTGCCTATAAATTCTAAAACAATTATTTCCAAGACTCACCAGGAATCTAAAATTAG
>JANTPZ010009402.1:0-27298 GCA_025593235.1 Vachellia pachyceras
AACAGTTCCAAGGTGAGTCACATCCACATGGGAAGCATCAGCCACCTTCACAACCCAACGTTCAGGACATGGTCGACTCTCATGAAGCAAAGATATGTCACCTGTCATATGATCAGTAGCCCCAGAATCCACTACCCATCGATTAGAAACACGGCTTACGGAAGAACAAGCAACGGAGATCATACCTGACTTGGTTGCAATGAGACCAGTAGCAGTGCTTACTTTAGGGGCCTTCTCATAATTGCTGAGAAGTTTGTGGATTTGGTCCTTTAATTGATCTAGATCAAATTTAGGCTCTTCTTCCTCACAACAGCAGCATAACTACGAGCCTCCTTCTTCCCCTTTTATTTGTCTTGAGGACGGCCATGGAACTTCCAGCATTTATCACGGGTGTGACCCTTTTTATTGCAGTGATCATAATGGAGGCGGCTCTTTCCTTCTCCTCGAACTACCATTGTAGTAGACTCACTTGCAGGTGGAGATGAAAAATTGCTTACTTTCTTACGACATTTTTCACGGCAAACAATGGAGAAGACTTCACGAATAAAAAGGATGGGAGAGGTACTTAGAATCTGACTTCTGACCTCATCAAATTCAGCATTCAAGCCGATGAGGAATTTGTAGATTCTATCAGTTTCGATCCATGGCCAAAAGCTTTGGGCATCGGTAGTACTTGTCCAAGCGATTGTATCATACAAGTCGAGTTATTGCCAAAATTGAGTCAAGGCGTTGTAATACAGTTAACACACCTTGCCAGAGGTCATGAAGCTTGCCTTTTATTTCATAGAGAAGAGCTATGTTGGAAGCGGAGGAGTATAGGTCACGAGCTGCATCCCATATCTCCTAGGCAATTTCATACAGCATAAAATTCTGACCTATATCCAAAGTCAGAGTTTATCAGCCAAGACATCACTTGACTGTGTTCTGCTCTCCATTTGGCATAATGGGCAGCGGACGAATTAGGCGGAGCAACTTTTCCTGTGACATAGTCTTCCCACCCACGACCACGTAGAAACATGAGGAACGAGAGAGACCATTGGAGATAATTTTCGCCATCAAGTCTATAAGAAGTGATTACAGACGCCAAATCAGCGGTCTGAGTTTGTGGACGAATAGCAATAGATGGAAAATCAGAAGGAGCAGCGTCATCAGTGGACAATGTGTAAGCTTGAAAATTACCGAACTGTTTATTGGCGGCCATGGCATGAACCTGGCTCTGATACCATGAAATCTAGAATTGCTGATCAAGAATGATTCAGCACACATTGATCTGATTTATTCAAAAGCATAGCTAAGTACATAAATAGAGCAAATTAGAGTTAACTAACTACCTAGAATCTAGGAGTATCTATCTAATTTGAATTAGATAATAGAATCTAGAAATATCTAATTTGAATTAGATAATAGAATCTAAGAATATCTAATTTGAATTAGAATATAATCTGATTCAGATTATCCTAATATTAAGCAAAAAGATTACATAAAAAAATAATAAAAAATCTAAATACAATCAGATCATAACTAATAATTATTAAGCTGATTGGATCCCAGTTATATGTCATCCAACATTCTTGTACCTGGCAAGCAAGATCACGCGCACTCTTCCCAAGCCATGAGCCAGTGGATCTCAGAGCATGACTCATTGGATATCCGCACTGAGATCCAGGATCCGAAAACCTTTCTTCAGATAGTAAGTTGTAACAGCAACCAATACTCACCACAGCTTTTACCTCTTTGCACTCTAAAAAAGTCCTACAAAAGAAGCAAAAGGGAGAATTACAGTTCTGCAGTCTGTATGAGAAAACTGAAACAATGTTGGTAACTACCAATCAGGTTGTTAATCATCAGTACATCTAGAGAAAACAAATCAAATTTGATAGTATATATAAACACTAAAGAAAACTAAATGTTCAAGGTAAGGATCAACAAAAACAATCAAATATTAATGATAAAATGAAATGAATTTTTGGAGAAAAACTCTCTCAACTCTTTCCTCCAGCTGCAATAGAAATTAAAAAAAAATGTTATTTCAGTTTCATATAATTTATAAATGAAAGAAACAAAAGAGCTTCAAACCAATTTTAGCACTTACTTCAGCATAGTGACTGAAAGGTCACCACAAGCATGAAGGCCAGCAAGAACCAATGAAGTCCTTTCATTTGCATATTTGGTACAATGGAGACCATTACCGGCATGATTTTTACCCTTTGACAACTGGTCATCACCATCTCCACGCAAAGACATTTTAGTCAAGTTTTTCAAAATGTCAGTGGACAATACACAGCTTGTTATTGTCTTTGGTCCTTTCAAATCCTGTATACCTGATCTTGAACAAATAAACACAGAAATCGATTAGAGTTTCCAAATTATTATAGTATGGATCAAAAGCTCTATAAGATTAACTTTGAACAAGAACTACATAGTCATAGTACAACTGGAATAACTTTTGTAGGCATCCATATACCATCTTCATTATGCTAACCTATTCCTAACACTCCAGATCAGCCACCTCCGGATGATGCTATATAAATCCTTAAAGCATATTAGATACTCCTAGTATAGGAGAGCAATGCAGGGAAAAAAGTAACACATACCCAGATTTTCTCATCTGAGCTGCATAGTACTTTTTAATTCGTTCTGCTCGTGCATCAGTAACACTTCCATGATGTGAGCATGCATCGATTGCAACAACAGAGTGCTGGTACTGAAAGGAAAGTACTTGTGCAAGATAACCCTAAAAGGAGAATTAAAAAAGGAAGAGACTATTAACCAACAAATATCAACAAAAATACAAAATATGCACACAGCTACAAATATATTGACACCTGATTTATTCTGAGCTAGTACATGGACTTTCATTTTCTATTTCATGAGATTTATTGTTACAACCTTAGGCTTTCAGAGAAGACAGTTGATTCTGATCAAGTAATATTCACTTGATCAACTTTCCAAGCAATCAAAAAATTAAGCCCTCGTCCATGGGAAAAGCAGT
The DNA here is from genome assembly GCA_025593235.1 of Vachellia pachyceras. Classification (NCBI taxonomy): domain Eukaryota; kingdom Viridiplantae; phylum Streptophyta; class Magnoliopsida; order Fabales; family Fabaceae; genus Vachellia; species Vachellia pachyceras. The sequence goes on from JANTPZ010009402.1 coordinate 2,993, forward strand.
CTATGGGAAAAGCAATCTACAGGAAAACCCACTCTTTAACGACAAGTCATTAAGAGGGAAGAACATAGTCTTTTAAAAATGTTTTCAATGTCTCACCCCCAGCATGTATGAATATCATGCTACTGCATCAGCAATGTATAGTTCAACAGAGCAGTCCATCCACACTACAAGTGCATGAACTGGACTCTTTATGTATTTTGAAGTTTTGAAGACGATCTTTGACTAAAACTGAGACATAAATAGCTAGGTGAATACAGTAACTCTAGGTTCTAGAAACCTCTCAATTTGAGATTATAATATGATGGCCAAGACAAGTTAGTGAAAAAAATTATGCTATAAAACATTGACTTGATGAAACTAGAACCACTTTACTGGAATATGCATAAAGACATAAGCAAAAGAAGCTAAAACCAGACCTGACCAGCACCAACATCAACGATGGTATGAGCTCTCACACTGTTTGCAATTGAACTAACAACTGCGGAAAGAATTTCTATCTGCACAAGTGAATTTCCTCCCTCATTAATATTCCAGGCCTCTAAATTCATTGCTCAAGAAGAAAAGAATTCCAAGTTCTCAGCGTTTCACACCAACTTCTTTTGAAATCATAAAGAACACAAATCCATCAATAAGTAACGTACTTCATGTTTTTTCTTCAAATTCATTCCCTGAGAAAGAACGCTGTTAAGTGAAGTCATCTGCATGCTAGGTAATATCTGTAACAACATTTAAGACCATTAACTAAGTGCACATTTGAAAATTCTCAGAAGTAAGAATTTAATTACAAATATTCTTAAAAGCAAGAACAGTAAAAATTGTCAGATCATTTAACATCTCTTATTTAGTTTAATAAAGCGTTTTCCAATCAAAAAAATTTACAATGGACAAAAAAGTAGCACGCCTGTTTGTTTCATGGGAGAACTATATCTATTTAAAAAATCGAGGGAAGGTTAGTGCAATATCAATAAATTGGGAGAGATCTGTGTAATTTACCCGAAAATTTAACAAAGAAAAACATAAAGAGTATGTTTAAGCAATGAATAAACCAGTTGAAATTGTTAACAGTAAACTACGTCATAATTGTCATGAAACATAATCAACAGGATGTAGCAGAAATATTGAAACAAGAGGGAAAAGCCCAGGTGAAGATCATATACCGTTTGAATGTCAGCTTGTTCTCGATGAAGCACCATCGACTGCAATTTTAGGATGAAAACCTTCAACGAAGTAGGCCAGTGCTTCTGTGATCGTTGTATTTATCAAGATGAGATGTCAGATGAAAAGGAACGGAAGATAGCAAAATCAATGTAATGATTCCTTCTAAAGAAAGAAAAAGAGACAAGGTAACAGTAACTAACCTGTATTACTCCGGAAGGAATCAGAAGGAGATTTTGAACAGATTCTCTGCGCAGGCAATCGATCCATTCCTTGTCAGCATTCTCCCACAGTCTATCCTGAAATATTGTTATATGCGCAACGCAGAATCAAATAACAGTGAAGATTCCATCCTTATCGCATCGGATATCGAAAACGGTATATGTTAGGTACTCTGAAATGAATTAACACTATCGGTAGAGCCTTTTTCTGGCATTATCAGTAGCTATTATTTTCACATCGATCATATTATCGGTCGTCCAGAACATAAAATTTCATAAGCAACTAGGCAAAACTACCAGTGAGCTAGCAAGCGTGCTTCCTATGCAAGCCTAATACCAAACGACTAACGCGGTTCATACATTTTCTCAGCATCCAGATAGCGGTTTGTACAAGAAGAAAGAGTAATCCATATGAACCTTGAAGAAATTGACGACATGAGCATTGATTAAGAAAGTGTAGGGGGTGATGAAGTCGATGATGGCGCGAATCCATATGCGAGTATCGCTAGCAGTCTGGCACGAATACTTGCACTCCCCAGCCATCTCCATTGATCTCTCTCGCGCGGGTGGGGAAGCTCTTCCTTCGCTGCGTCTCTCTCCACCCAATCGAGGCGCGAAATGAACGTGAAGATTAGGGCGCGGTTTGATTCAATAGATGATCAGAAGTCGTGTCTTTGATGGGCATGTAAGTATTCTTACTTTGTTACGCAGTAAATTTTATAAATTTTAAATTTTCTGTTGGTATGGATTTAAATTAATGCTATTTGAATTAAAAATCCAAAAATTTGGTATTTAAATCTAACTCGTAAATCATACTGATTGTTTCGGGTTGAGAACTCAAGTCAGGTTGTTTGGATTTACAGACATCATTGATACAGGTTTACGATTAAATTTACAATAAAACTACAGTATACAAATTCGAGAGTGAAAAATAAAATGGGAGAGTCATAGTAGGTTATAGAAAATCAAATTTAATTGCAGTTAAGTTCTAAAATAATGTTTAGTTGCAAATTGTGGATAAATGATTATAAATTAGGGAAGCTGTTGAAAAATCCTTCATTCCAAATGTAAATTCCGGTACTTGTTTTGCATATAAAGGGTAAAAATTAAAAAATACCTTTTATCTTTTGTGAAAAAAGCTATTAGCACCTTAAATAAAAATGATAAAAAAAATCCTCAATCATCCAAAAAAAATATCTTAAAATATTATTACTGTTAATTTATGGGACATTAACCGTGATTTTAAAATTTTGGACCAAAACCGATGACATGGTCGGAATTTGAAAAGTTTGACCCATGCTGATGTGGCGAAGTATGCTGACCAAAAGTTCCTTCCTTCCAGTCCAACCACTTCACGCAATCTTACCAAACCAGGAGCTCTCTACTCTCACTCCAGCCGCCTCTCTTCTCCGACGCCATTCCCGCTTCTCCCTCCCTAGCTCACATTACCTCAATCATTCACAGCTTCAAGTGATGGACACCGCCAAGCGCAAGCGCTTGAAGCCCAAGCTCCAGCACCGAAACGCAATGGACACCTCCCCAGATTTTCACTCTTTCCTCCATCACTATCAGTATACAGTCTACCATTGAGCTTCTTCCGACAATGTCGTTCAACCATCAAATTCTTCGCAGGCATTCCCTTCTTCTTCCCCTCCTTATCGCCACCATCACCAACCGTCATGCATTGTTCACAGCCTCCATTCTTGCCGTTCTCCTCCGTCCTCGTATTCTCCATCAACTCATCGGAATCGTACTTCAACCCAGACCCGTCAAGGCTAGCGTCTTCCACTTCTTCCCAACTACCCGTCTTCCTCTTCTTCTCGTTCCCCTCTCCAATTTCACTCTTTCCTCCGTCTCTATCAGTATCTTCAATATACCTTCCTCAGAACCCCGAAAACCTGCAAAACTGCTTTCGGTTACATAAGATATACCTGACGTTGGGACTTGTGGATCTGAGCATAAATTAGGATGGCTTATCAGATCTGGAGGAGTCCTGTTTGTGGAGGATCGCTGTCAGAGGCACATTCAATCTGGGTGGACTAGATTGAGGTTGAAGACAATGGCGTTTCAAAGGGATATTCCGACGAGGAACCACCGTGTGTCGCTTTAGAATTCCACAAGTCCGACTAGGCAAAATATCCAGGTCCACCTGGATGAGAAGTTAATGAAGTTGGGCGAAATTAATGGTCAAGGCATTTTAGAGGCTTATTGAGGGTATTTTTGTGATATTTTTTTATTTATGGTGGTGACAACTCCTTATCGTAGAAGATAAATGATAATTTTAAACATTACACTACATTATATATATAAATACATTTGAATATGAATAAATTGTAGATATATATGTCTTGATAGTAAACTTTGTAATGAAAAATAATTTAGCGACTTTAGCTATAAATGGTGAATTACTATCAGATACCATTGAAAATATTTAATTGACAAAAAATGTATAGTAACCGTGGGAGCATGCAATAACAGGCTTCAAGATAAGAAATAACAACATGATTATATCCCTCATTGGCCAATGTAACTTTTTTGTGATTAAGTTTTTTCGTTTAGACCTTGTAGTGATTCCTTCATGCACACGGCAAAATTGTAAACAAGTATTTTGGAGCATAACTACAGTTAGTAGAAGAAGAGGACCGATGTACCTAGAACCATCCACAGATAATTGTTTTAATATTTGTTATGCGTATGCTTTCCTTTTGCAGTTATCCATTAGCGTGAAGATAGCATTTGAAAGCTGCTTTGGAGATGATAAGTACCAAAGACGACCAGATCCTTCGTGTGGTTATTCTTGCATGGTATAGCACATATTGAGCAACTCATAACCATTAAAGAGATCGCAGATCCAACGAGGTGCCCTTATGAGTGCGAAGAGGAGGAGAATTCGATGCATCTTTCTGAGGGACTGTTTGAATGACGAGGAAAGGTGTTTATCTAGTCCACCCATTCAAATGGATTGTGTTCACTACTGTAAGTGGCGCAGATTGGCTGGGTGAAATGGAATCGTAAGAATGAGGGCGGACAGAAACTCAATAAGAAGGTCTAGTGGTTCACTCTGTTTGGGTACACATGTTGAGACATTTGGGCAGCGTGTTCCAAAAGACCCTACAGAGAGTAAAATCCATCTGACTGCCCTAATGCTTATCCAGTATTCTCAGAGCATGCTTGGATCAGGATTTAAAAGCTAGGTGTGCCTTCTACAACAACCATCACTAAAGAGGTCAAACTGCTCACCAAAACATCGAAGGCTCCATCAGGTTACAAACGGATGCTTGACAGTGTATAAAGATAGTTTACTGGTGAGCAGGTGGATTGACGACGTAATGAGGATGTTTCCTGGAGAGAGAGCTATGTGACTTGGGGTTTGTAGGTAGAACGGCAGCTTCCTAACCGTGTGTCATGTATGTGTGTCTGCGTAGACACAATAATCGTTTTCACAGTGTGCAGGCCGCGCACATATACTTGTGCCCACAAATATCAGTTAAAAAAGAAGAGCATGCATAGTGGAAAAATGAAAGAACAAATCAGAGTTTCTTCCCATAGGCTCAGAGAGAGTTGCTTCTATGGACCATAGCTTTGCAAAATTTTAAAATAGAAAGAGTCGAGGATGACTTTTGGTTAGAATATATTTTGAAAATTTACTTTTATCTAAAATGTATTTTGAAAAATAAAATTTTATTTAGATAAAAGTTGTAAGAGTAATTTTTAGTGGAAAATGGCTTAAAATAAAATGATACCCATTAAATAATATATATGTATTATTTTTATATTGTAATAAAATTAGAAAAAAATAAAATGATAAAAAGTAGTTAAAATATCATAGTTCGCGACTTAACAATTAACATATCTAGACCACAATTCGAGGTGGCTTAAGTCACGTCTTGAGCTTTTTTTTTCCTTTCTTCCAAGATGCATTTTAACCCCCTTTAAAATGATTCTTAAACACGCCCAAGATATTTTTCAAAGCATCGGTAGGGAGATTGTGACCAGTGAGCATGGATGAGAATAAATACGAGAGAATGTTATTCTAGAGAGTAAAAAAAAAATATTTGTTAAAAGCGACTCACTGGTTTCTAACATAAATGGGTCTGTTTGGTAAAATGGTGGAGAAGTACTTTTACTATTTACGAGGTAAATGTGTGAAGGAGATTATCTCATTTTGCGGAAAAACACTGTTGAACGTACTTTTAGGGTATTGAGAAGCTTTCCCAAACACACTCAATAAACATAGCATGTGTTACGTAAATTGTGATGATCTCATTTTACGTATTTACTTTATACAGTATAAAGTTGTTTTCGCCATTAATCTAAACGGTTGCATACAAGCATAGGCGGACCTATGAAGGTTTCAGCGGATGTAGCCGCACCCTCTGACTTCTAGAAAATTAGGTATATATTAGTATTATGTTATTTATTTTGCACCCATTTATTTACTAATTTTGAACCCACTAGATTTTTGTTCAAATTCTTCTCATAATATATTAAGAATAAATCTCATTTATCATCCAAAAAATAATTTGCACCCCCGAACCAGGATCTGGGTCCACAAATGCATACAAGTTTAATTATATCTTGTGATTAATAAATACGAACATAAAAGTTGAATTATGCTAGTGTAAAGAACTTCCCTGAAATTCAACCTTGTGTTTTTGCAATAGTTTTAACGAGCGAAAAGAAAAACCATAAAGAAAATGCCCCGATGAAACGGATACACTATAACAAAATCAAGTTTAAAGAATGCTGATAATTAAACAAGTAAAGTCGATCATTTACTAACTGGAAAAAAAAAAATCTCTGGTCTATTCTCCCTTTTAAGTTTTAAACACGTATCATCATCATCCACTTGCGCTGTGACCAATCTCGAAGAATCTCCATTCTCGTCTGTGTCTCCTTTTCAATGTTTCTGCGCATAGTTCCCCATCATTGTTATTTCTCCATCTGTCTTCTTCAATTTATTCACATGCAAGCCGACCAACCATCTCCAGCCCTATCCTGCATGCACCTTCAATTCCTCTGATCATTATCATTCCATTAAAAATACTTGTATTCGATATATTATCGGACGATAAATATAACTTATAATTATATATAAGAATGTTTTGAAGTCCGATTGATAATAATTTTTCCGGAATTCAAGATAAAACATAAATTTTGTGTGTTTGGGAAACCATTTGGTAAAAGAAATTTACTGATTTCAAGAAGAATTTACCAATTTCGAGATGTTTTTTACGGATTTCAAAATGCTTTTTGTCTTGACTTATATGCACCGTTGACGAAAAGATTTCCTATACATGCACTTTGAGAGAATATAGCTTTTATGGATTTCGAGTTAAAAACTAGGTTTTGAAAAGGTAGTTGTATTTGAGAAATTATAGTGAAAAATAGCTTTTACGAATTTCGATACAAAAAGTAAATATGAAAGATAAAAGAGAAAAATCATTATGAGAAAGTGTAATTTAAAAAAATAACTTTTCCAAAACTTTTCAAACCTATTTTTTATTGCAAAACCTATATTTTTAAAAAAATATAAGTATTTAGACAAATCTAAATTTTGAAATTGGCTACCAAACAAATATAAATTTGTAAAATTACAAGAAACGAACTCTTTTTACATTATTGTGCCGGTAGCCTCATGGTGCATTTGAGCTGTGGATAAATGTAAAAAAAAAAACGGAACACAAAAGTCCCACATTTTGAAGACAATGTAAAGATTTAGAGAGATAAGCATCAAATCGAATTGAAGTAATAATCATTCAAATGCAGTGACCAACTTTTGTGTGGACGAGAACTTTAAATGCGCTTAGGTTTATTAAGATGAAATAAAGTAAGAGGCTATAAATTTATTGATGAAATGTTGTCGGAATATTGTCTACTAAATGTTGGTTAAAAGGCAAAGAAATCTTGCTTTATTGCTGCTTGCTCTCTTGGCCTTGCATGTATCAATTATATCCGGTTGTCTCCAAAGCCTCCATATTATTAATAAGGACATGATACGTGTTAGGCCCTATTTGCCGCGGTATTATGAAAATGTGTGAAAGATCAGATAAATTTTTTTCACATACTTAATAAATCGTAAATTACATTTAAAAATGTAGTTTGCATCGTTATTAGCTGTTTGAAGTAAAAGTAGAAACTACTCTTCTAATCTGATTTAAAGTTTATGAGATAAAAATATTAAAAATAATTTATCTCAACTTTACGTAAACGTGTTTTTTCAGTATTAATGCAAATTTATGCCTCACTCTATTTTTGTTATTGAGCTTCATTAAGGTATAATTACCAAAGTAGTATTGATTTGTAAGTGATGATTTTTGTTTATGTGCTTTATTGAATATAATTTTATTTTAAAATCAATTGAACGTTAAAATGTTAAAGAAAAAATTACAACATATATAAAACCCTATTTCTATTAGTTTTCCCCCCTTGTATACGTATCCAATAGAACTATATGCTTGAGATTTTTCTTGAATGTAGCATGAGCTTAGAAGTAACATGCAACTTGGGTTTACTTGATCCTCATTGTTTGAATTTCTAAGCTTTGACAATAAATTTTATGAATATAAAGTTTAATCAGCCATTTACTGTGAATTGAATCATTTATGTTATCTCCAAATTGGTTAATCAAGAATCAAAATTGAAGATGGAGTTGCAACCAAATTAAATGCATGTTCGTCTTAACGTTGAAAGGCACGTTTGTATAAGACAAGATAAAATTCATTTTACATATTCATCTTATAAATTATAACTCACGTTGAAAAAATAATTTATACCGTTAATCTAAATGGACAATCAGACAAAGGTCTTTAGACTTTTAGCTTGTTGGTGGGAGCAACACAGGTGATCCTCTCAAGACATGCGTTTGAAATGGTGAAATTGAATCTCAAAAACTTTTACAAAAGACTCACATTCTATCGTTTGGCAATTAGTCCAAATCAATTAAAGAAGTATTTTCAAATAAAACGAAACAAAACTCATAATAGTGTGTGTTTGGAAATTCCGTTGAGAGAAATGGGTTTACATATTTATAGATAGTTTTAAAGATTTCAAAATGATTTTTATGGAATTCGAGGTGTTTTTTACGAATTTTAATATGATTTTGTTTCGGCTTACGTGCTTCGTTTTGGGAACGAAGTTTTCAAACAAGCAAATAATATATTAACTTTAGATTACGTGAAATCACCTAAAAAAATTAATTCAGTCTTTCCTAGAATGATGATATAATCACTTAAGAATAAAAGCAAAGGCAGTGAGATACAATGCTAATCCTAAATCTTAAACCATGAGTAAGATCAAGGGAAAAACCGAATGCTTTTATATGGTTACTCTAAGAGGTTGAAAATGAAAAATTAACAAACTACAAAGATATAAAAAAATAAAAATATCTGAAAACTAAACTAATTTCTATCGTTTTTCTATTTGTGACTAAAAATATTAAACTTGTAATCAATAACCAATAGAATAGTACCAATCCATGAATGGTCAATTGCACATTTGGTAAAATGCTGAGAGAATAATTTCACGTAATTTAAAATAAGTGTAGAGGAGGAGTTTTGAAAACCTCTTCAAAAAGCGTACCCAAACAGGCATTAAATCGCATCAAAGCACTCATGGGATACTTTTTTTATAGTAAAATTATATTTTAAAAAGTATTTTACCTTTATAATTTGTGAAGCATATAAATAAACGCTAGCATATGGCTACCCATGTGACCCCTCCCAAGAACTTTATAAGTAATGAATATTTTGTTTGATTAATTAAAAATACTACATTATTTAATATAAGATTCCATTTTTAGATATTAACGAAGCTAATTAAATAATATATGCATCATTTTTAAATTAATTTATTTAATTTATAAATTGATATATAATTTAATGATATTCATTATTAAATAATTTATTTAATTTTTAACATTTTTATAAAAATTAAGCAACTTTTTATATTAAGAATCGGACCGCTTACATGAGTGAAAAGGAAAGCTAATAATCTTACCTTTTTTTGCCTGGATAATTATTTTACTTTTCAAGGGGAAGGGAGAGAAAGATAGAGACACCTGGCCCTAGCTAGTAGCTAGGCCAATGTAGCAAGCCTGCTTCGCCACTGTTATATAAGTAGCCCATCATATTGCCATGCCAGAGCAAAGCGCAGTAAACACTGAATGCTGAACTGTATTCCCTCTACCTCCAACTGCAAACCCTAGTGTTGTAGAACCACCCATCGTAACCTCACCGCACTAGATCCCTCCCTCCTGGTAACGGTAACACTATCTCTCTCTGCTACGCTCTACCTAGCTTCGCCTTAGGTTCAGTCCTCTTCTTCCCCCACCTCATCTACTTCGGGGCTTCTAGAGTTTTCAGCCTTAGTGCATGATCCAGAGTAATGGCTTCGGCTTGCGTCAACAACATTGGAGTGTCAGAGAACTTCCTTGACAGTCCGCAGGCGAAGTTCCCGTCGTACGGATGGTTGAGCCCTCGAGTTTCATTCAGCCGCGAGTTACGCGAAGGCGGTGACTCGTCGAAGATTCCAGGAGTGATATCAGAGCATACCGTGGAGAAGCCTTCGGATCCGACGGACAAGCCAGATCCCGAACCTTTAGCTGGAGATTTCGAGTTTCGGCTTGAAGATCCAGTCGCCATGCTCCCGGCTGATGAGCTTTTCTCCGATGGGAAGCTTGTGCCGCTTCAATTCTCTGCAGTTAAACCTTCTTCCACGAACGAGTCGACTTTGCCGGAGGCGAGGTCGCCGGAAGCGGCCAAGGTTCCGCGCGTTGCTGATGTTTCCGGTACGGACCCTTACTTGTTCTCGCCGAAGGCTCCGAGGTGTTCGAGTCGCTGGAAGGAGCTCCTGGGGCTAAAGAAGTTGTATCAAAATTCTAATGCTGTCAAGAGTGAGATGCAGAAGGCCACTTCGACTTCTTATGCTAACAAATCCTTGAAGAATTTTCTTCACAGAAGCTCGAGGTCGTCTACTTCCAACATAGACAACGCTTCTCTGAGTCTTCCATTGTTGAAGGACTCAGACTGCGAATCTGTGTCGATATCTTCTCGGCTTTCTCTTTCGTCTTCATCCTCTGGCCACGACCACGAAGACCTCTCGAGCCTGTCGGTCGATTCAGACAAACCCAATACGAACCCAATATCCCTTCATCGGTACCCGAATCCAGCTCAACCAAAAATGAGATTCGTGAAGCGAAGAGCAGGCCCAACTGATAATAACCAAAGACCGTTGGTGGATCATCCGCCATGTAATCGGGTCGGAAGGAGCCCGATGCGCCGGCCTCCAGGGGAATCCGGTGGGGTTGGCAGCAGGGGAGTGTCCGTTGACAGCCCAAGAATGAATTCATCTGGGAAAATAGTCTTTCAGAGCTTAGAACGAAGCTCGAGTAGCCCCAGTAGCTTCAATGGTGGACCCAAGTTCAAGCACAGAGGAATGGAACGTTCGTACTCGGCCAATGTGAGGGTAACTCCGGTTCTGAATGTTCCAGTTTGTTCACTGAGAGGATCATCAAAATCCGGTTCAGTATTTGGGTTCGGCCAACTTTTCTCTTCCCCTCAAAAGAAAGAAGGCGCAGGCAGTGGTGGAAACAAGGGCCATCTATACAGCAACAGTATGTACCGTAGTGATCGGAATTAACTTCGTAGTTATAGAACACCGTTACGGCGTTAAGAAGAGACGGTAACTTTTGGGCTGTTTTTCTTTGTTTACACTGCAGATTTCTGTTCATTAGCTGAATCTTGAATGAATGAAAATATTTCAGTTCATTGTTAATTGAGATTAACCTGCTCGTTTTTGAAGTCTTTACAAATCATGTAAATATTCGGATGGATTTTGGATTTTCTTGAATGATGGCAACGATCCAGTTCTTGTTTCTAACCTAGTTGCGCTTTGAGAGCTCAACTGGCTGCTTTCTGTTATGATCTGACCAGAAAGTTGTGGAATCTCTCTGATTTCTGCTTCTCCTTGGCTTCTTTTTTTTCTGTATTTAAAAATTATTATTTCCTCTTTTAAAGATCTGCATCATGTTGAGCTTATCTCTCTTGTCTGCTTCTCCATTTCTTTATTAGTCATTTGTTGATTATGCTGTGTAAGCCTAGGGAATGATGCTAAAATTCAAAGATATCAGAGGAGCAAGCCCAGATGGTTTTGCACGTCTGACTGACCCCCCAACTTTCCTGTCTATTTTTATATTACTGGCTCTATATTTTCTGTGTTTGAACTAAACAAAAAAATCTTGCATTTATTAGTGCTAGACGACAAATCAATATAGAGAGGATTTGAATCACGTCTTTGGATGTTAATGGTATGTGGTTGGGTAAATAGTGGTCCTCATCTGACTCTTCCCAGTGACTCTCCACAGAGGATTCAATTGGGTGTGGGACAAGTTTCTCAATCAAAATGTGTACTTCGGATGAAGATACGCCCCTAAGTATTAAGTCCCATATGGGATTACCAACCTCTGATGAAACGTTTTTACATGGTATGACTTCCGGTTTTCCCTTTCTATACATCAAAGACTGGGTGAACAAGATTTACGAATTTGGTTATTTCTGTCCTGAGAGTTTGTTCGACAGATTTGCCTCTTTTTTTTTTTTTTTTTTTTCAATTGTGAGTGGAAAAAGATTTCAAACAGTATTACCCAATCGTGGGTCCCTTCACTAATTTGTTCTGGTTGGTAGGTCCATTTTTCCTCTTTGTTGTTAGCAAAATTAATAGTGTATAATTGGAGAATGCTCCAAGTTGAGTTCTGGGCATCTTGGCACTTTTATTTTATTTATTCAATTATTTAATGGGTGTCCAACTAGTTTTAGTTCCGTGGTACTTTTGCGCATGCTAGGGTCATAGGTGTGGTGGGTACGAATTGTCATTCGGAGCCTTCTTGTTACTTTTTTAATTTGTAATTTTAGTCGAATTTTCATTATTAGAGAGATTATGCAATATGCTTTTGATTTTTTTTTTGCCATGGAGATTATTCTCTTATTTTTTGTTGTGAAGGCATGGTGTACATAAGTTTATTATAAGATGTACAGTTCATTATGAATAATATATTTGTCAAAAATAGATTTAAATGAATTAAAATATGATTCTCTTTACATCTAAAGCTTAGAAACTAAAGTGCAACATCTGATCCTTTCCATGAAAGAAACAACTTGGGGGACAAGACGGTGATAATGGGATATCAGTATATTACACCATTAGTTGATTCAAAATATAGGTTATTTGAAATGTCCCGTCAGATTCATCGGCAACAAAAGAAAAGGAAAGCTGTGCAAATTTGAAGTCTACTTCGTAGGTAAATTTAGACTCAGTTTGAAAATCTGTTTAAGAGTAGTAAATATAGATTTTAGAGAATAAATTTTAAGAAAATAATTTTTACAGATTTCAAGGAGTTTAAAGTAAAATATAGATTTTAGAGAATAGATTTTAGGAAAATAATTTTTACAGATTTTGAGGTAAAACTTATATTTTTAGAGGAAGTTATTAGTTTTAACGGAGTTTAAGATAAAAAATAAATATGAAAAATGAAATAGGAAGAAAGAAAAATTTTTTAAGAAAAAGTATGTGATTCAATAATAAAATAAATTTTAAATTTAGATTTTGTTTTCAAAATCTTTTCTTTTAAATAAGTGAAGTATTTCCACGAAATCTATATTTTAGAATAAAATATAAATTTCAAAATAAACTTTTAAACGGGGCTTTAAATCAAGAAGGGCGACAAAATTTTTTTACAAAAGGCGTGTCCCTCTTATCTTATGTGTGGGTCACCTTAATGAATCGATTATCTTATATATTAGGCAATTTACCTAAAAATAATGAGAGCATTAAGCATATCTTTCCCCAAAACTACCCTGGTTTAGAACACACACTCTCTCCCCGCTCTAATTTATGCTTTTAAAAGGGAGTTCCTCGTATTTGGGGGTGATATGGAATATAGTACTTAACCTCTTCAATATTAAGGAAAAATCATATTATAAATCATAAATACAAAATGAATTGAGCGCTAAACGGGTGCTGCTTTGCTTTATATGAGCAATAATCAAAGTTAAGGATAAAATAATTGAGATTAAAAATGAGTAATATAGTACTTGGCATGGAAATATGTAGCAACCACGTGGCTATAGGGATGCCATGCCCATGGATAAATGTGAAGGCCAGAAAGCAGTAACGATGAGGAATAAAAGATGAGAGCAAATGATGATTAGGAACAATTAGTAAGTTGTTTCAAGAAACGCAACAGTACTAAATATTTGACAGTGGGGTTTATCATTAATGTGATTCTATTATACTCTATCTAGATAAATTATGAACATGTAATAAATCATTTAAATTAAAGTGAGCTACGTTCTGAATATTGTGAACCTAGTTAAAAAGCGGTAGAAAAGTACTTTTATACAAGTTGAAATATATGTGAAGGAGATTATCTCCTTTTACAAAAAAATACCGTTGAACGTACCTTTGAACCTATAAAGATTGAGCCAAATGGGTATTGTACATTCTAATAGTGATATGATCGAATGGATGTGACGCTAAAAACAGGCTTTATATTATTATCATCATCCCTAAGCACTAGAGAGGCTCATTCCAGATAGTTTACAGATTTTTCAAGAAAAGTTTCTCTCTCAATGTTCCCTAAACTCAACGGATCATGTCATGTTTCCTCTTGTACACATGATTCTTGATGGGAGGTAAATAAAGAGCATAAATGAAATTTCAAAACGGAGAATGAACGGGAAACATGTAACTTGGTTCGGGGGAAGCATCAGTTGTCGTTATCCGGAGGCTCCAATGCACAGAGAAGCGGCTAGTGTCCTCCCGCCCTTATCTTACCTCCCATCCCTCCCATCAATTTCCGCATGCCTTGCAATTCCCCTCAACTCTCCCAATTCATCATGGCCCCTATTTTAATTTCATTCTTATTTTTTATGACAATATATCTCCTTATATCGCGGACAACACTTTTTGTTTGGAACATTTTCTGAAGGTAAACGCACGCTCAACATTATTTTTCTACAAAATGAGATAATATCATCTACATATTTACCTTAATCTATGTGCTAGTTTGGGAACTTCGTTTCCCTAATAGTGTATGTAAATCGAGATAAAATCATCTCGAAATCCGTAAACTCCTTTCTCCCAACGGAATTCCCAAACACACATATATAAGTACTTATCTACCGCGTTTCCAAATGACGCCACTGTTTGAAACTTCATCCAACATTAGATATTAACATATTTTTTTTGGGTAAAAATTTGAACATTGACTAATCTTCTCTTCTTTATCTTGCACTCATAGTATTCAAATAACTTAGCCACTTATTTAGCACTATTTATAAAGGATATGAGAGAAATTTTTTATTTTATTTATAATTTACATCATTAATTTTTCAACATGAATATTATGTGCATTGGGTAAATCTGTTTGAAGTGAATTTCACACAAGCTTAGATAAAACTTTTTTCACGTACTTAGCCCGGATGGTGTGAAATCACTTTCTCAACAATTTTTCAAATGAACACATTATAAATTTACCTTTCATAAAGTATATGATATATTAAATATGGATAAAGTTAAAAAATTATTGAATGTCAATAACTTTTCAACTTTATCCCATTTAATACACAGTTACTTGTAATACTAAATAGATCAGACAGTGATACATTGATATGAAAAATTTAATTATATGATTTACAAGGAAGATTAAAATAAATGCTCTTTTAGCGCTGTAAATCAATTAAAACAAACAAGGTGAGAAAACAATAGTTTACATATTAACAATAAATTGGAGTACAACTGTAAATTTATATAATAAAATACTAATATTACTCATCATTTTTTGTATCTTTTTTTTTTTAAAATGAAATTTAAATTATATAAACAAGAGAAGTACTTGCAGCATCATCTTAATCCTAACCCTATCGTCGTTGTCGCCACGTTACGTCGTCGTTGCCATCCATCGGTTGGCCAGACCGGACTTTGATGTGCGTTGGCTTGGTTTGACCAGTCATTGATTTGGCAATTCAGCTCGCCAAAAGAAAAGAGCAAAATTCGCCTGAGAGCTGCTTTTTATGATTATTCTCGTTTTTGGTCGTGTCCTCTCAACGGTGTGGTCCCGTTCAACAACATTTATAAAAGTTTAAAATTCCATTTAACACTTCACTTTTTTTAAATAATATAATCACATTTATATATTTACTTCGATTTATGTAAGAATATTGTGTTTACAAATGAACTCAGTAAAATCTTATATTTGTCCTTTTACCACACACATAGAAAGGGGAATTTACCATCAAGTCATAAATAACCAATTAATAGATAAAAGATTTTAAAGATTATTAAAATTACCATCATGTCACAATAATATTTGGTTCGATTGTTATTGATAGCTGATGAGGCTGTTAATGATAAATAGACCAATTACTGTTAGGATTTGATAAACCTTTTATTTATTAATTTCTTTATTTAGAGTTAATGATAAATTTTTTAAAAAAATAAGTAAAAAATTGTGGGTTTTTTAACCTTTTTACTTTTACCCATGAATCCAGTGGTTACCTGGAACAACCTATGTACTGTAGAGGACTGGAAATAGAAAGTGATGTGACTTTGAATGGCTTTGGGTTTGTTTTTTGAGTTAGTCATTCAGCGCTCTCTATATCTGAGCCATCGTGCCTATTTCCATCTGCAAAAATATCCCATCACTAATTGAATTTAAAGCCTGTTAAAAAAAAAAGGAGGCAACTATGTTAAAAAAGGAGGCAATTATGTTTACATTTATAAAATATAATATTTGATAGTAAATATTTTAATAGGACAAAAATTAAACTGTAGGCGACTAGTGAGGCTGAGGCAGATTAGAATCACGAGAGTTCATTGTAACCAAAAAAAGTTTCGTAGGTCAAAGAATACATCTTTTTTTTTTCCAACAGTTTTAAAATATTACGTGTGCATGTTTGAAAAACATTTTTTCTCAATAGTAAATGTAAATCAAGATAAAAACATCTTGAAATCCATAAAATAATATCAAAATTCATTAAAATTATATTGAAATCCATAAAATCATCTTATAATCCTAACCCATTTTTTCCGATGGATTCCCAAATATACACTATATCGCCATATGGGTCACGGGGCTTAGCATTGAATCAATATTCTATCGGTTTGAAAATCCATCGGGAGAATACATTTTAACACAATAGATTTTGTTCGAAATGCATTTATGTTTGGAGAAAAGTTAGATTCAGAGTGTGTTAAAAAAGAGTTTTTGCCCCGAATGTATTTTAAAAGAAGGAGTCACTAATCGCTAAAATATGCAAGCTAGTGAATTTTTGGGTCTAAAATACATTTTGGACCTTAAAAAGTTGTTGCTAAACACGCACATTATTAGCATACCGGTGAACAATTTTGAAAATTACAAAAAAATAGTAGTAGAGTCATGGTAATTTTTATTTGATTATACATTAAATATATAGTCCATCATGTCGTTAATATAAAAGTCAGTTAAATTTTTTAAAAATTATGAAAGTTAAATAAATCATTTAATTATAAAATGTTTCAAAACAAAAAGATTAATTATAAAATATATTCTGAAATAATTATGAGTATCATGATATTTTACATTAGTTTACAACTTTAGTAAATTAATCTGAAGAAAAATGATAAGTATATTATTTAATTGGTTTATTTAATCTCCTAAAAAAATCAATTGTCTCTTATATTATACATTTTTATGTTCATTTCTAAATTTTATTTTAGTAGTTACAATGATCTCAACGTAATAACTATTTTCCAAAAATAAAACACATTCAGTTATAATCATGAATGTTTAAAAACAGAAGAAGTACATTTAGAGTTATCGATGTTTCTTCTTAATTTCTTATATTGATAGTGATGACATTCGTCAATTTGTGTTCAAACTCTAAATCAATTGAGAATGGTTTGTCAAAAAACAAAAACAAAAATGTTCAGGGTACAAATTTGCCTTGGAGCTTCTCCCCGAAGTGTATGCATGTTTGGCAAACTGGTTTGGAATCATCACGTTTGAGTAAGTCGAGATAAAATTCCTCTCACATACTTATCTCAGCTTATGTGAAATAATTCTCCCAACAGATTCCCAGATACATTCAAAACATATCATTGTTATGATTTTGTGTTAAAAATCTTTAATGTTAAAGATATTGATGGTTAATATTAATTTCTTAACGATCAACGTTAATTTTTTAACAAAGGAAATAATATTACTGCATTTTGAAACTTATAAAATAGCACTGAACCAAAAAAAGGGAAATTTGCAATTAGATCATAAATATGTGAATTAATGAATAAAATGTTCAAAAGATTCATAAAATTATTATGAGATCCCAGGAGTAGCTGCCAAGGTTGTTAACAACCTCTACCTCATCGTAATTTTATTAATTTTTGGGAGATTTTGTTCATCAATTCTCTTGTTTGGGATTTAATTATAAACTTCACAACAACAAAACCTTGACGCCAACATGACGGCTATCCAAAAACTTCCTCCACAGACTTGCAACTTAATCCGAAACCAAAACTATAATCTTTGTTGTACAAAAACGTATATTTCATTGACAAATTAATCTTAAAGCAACAAACTTTAATACTATGTTTGTGCACACACACATATATAAACAAGCTTGATAATGGCTTCGTTTGGAAACCCGTTGGGAAAACGGACACAGATTCCGAGGTACTTTATGTGAGAGGAATTTTGTCTCGGCTTGCGTGAGAATGGGTTTGGGGAGCCAAAACGGGCTCCCCAACATGTTTCCAAACGCGGCCAATGATAATTACTGGTAGAACAAGCTTACCAAGTGATGAGGAGCCTAACGATGCATACCTGGGAGAGAATCCATGAGCATGATAAGAGCCCGTGATTTTCTGATTCAGTGTGCCCAAAGTAAACAACACAAGCGTGAACATACTGAACACAAATCATGAAGACTCTGAAACAAAGTCTGGGATTGAAGGAGGAGGATGAGTTTTTGGTTTGGATTATTGGGACAATCAAAGAAGGAAAGAACAGAACAGGAAAAAAAGAGAGAGAAGAGAACGTGCTCGTGAACAGTCTTGCCTCTGCGCAGATTCTCTCTAATCCGATCATGCTTCACTGCTCTGTCCCTCTCTTTCACTCTGTGTTGTGGGTCACTGCACAAGTGGGTCAAGCCTAAGAGGAAGAAACCACAGAGAGAGAGAGAGAGGATGGCTCATTGATTGGTAAAAATATTCCCATTGTGGCAAAAACTGGACGGGCACGGTTCAATCTTTGAACCACAAACCATTATCTTATCAAGTAAATAATCAATCGGATTTTGAAAAGCTTGAAATATTCTTGCACCCTCCTTGTACTTCTTAGGCTACAAACTTACAGTGCTTGTATTAAACTATTAGTTAAAGGATAATTTAGCGTCAGAGAGTAATATAACAGTGTAAAGGGCATCGTGGAACTGCTAGTGGTGGCTGCGTCCACAGTGAGGCGGCATGTGAGCTACCTCAAGTCGCATCACAGTATATCTTTACATGAGAGAGTAGCCAGGCGTGGCCTCGCCTGGAATTAACTTTTGGTGTTAATTTATTTTTTTTCACAGTATCTTCACCAATTGGGAGATTACAAGGATCGGGCCATGGTAAGACACGTTTGAGCGGCAATGCTATCATTTACACTCTGGCTACATTCCTAAAGGATCGAATCCATGACCTTTGGTTATATTGAAACAACGTCACCTGTTGATCGAATAGTTCGTTGTTGTTCTTTATTCTGCATCTTCCTTTTGGTTCAGTATTTTCAACCTTTGTTTTTGTTATTATCGTTTTACTGTGGAAAGAGAGTAGGGAGAAAGAAAGAATGCATAGTTTTAAAGTGAGGGATCTTCTCTGGGGCACCAATCATGGGTCCATGACCATCTTTCCAATAACAGAAGCGGTAACCCAGTTCACCAACTGATCAGCCCCCTGGTGAAGGACTTGGTCAGCACAGATGAAAAGTCTTTGAAACAGACACGTAAATATCTACACTTTTTTTATTGGTGACAGTAAATATCTCAACTTTTTTCACTAGTTAATTGTGGTTATACCATTATATAAATCTTTTCTTAATAATCTCGATTACATTGAGAAGGGGTACACAAAAAATTCAGTGTACTAGGCCCCATTGGCTCCTCAGAGAACAAAGAGAAAGGGAAAGAGAATTCACATGCGCTGTGTTACCGTTCTGGCTAATAGCCTCTGATAATGCACAATGTGACAATGATATATAGGGCTGAGTTTACGAGGAGTTCAAACGTAAGTTTAACAGTATTTTTTTACAAAACGAGATAATTTAAGCATGTTTCACATATCTACCTTGATTTACGTAAAAGTATTTCTCAACTGCGTTTCCAAACGGGCCCATAATTACTTAATCATATTAAATCTCTCAAAAGCCTCCTGTCACTCTTGTAATGAAAAGAAACTGACGGTTAAACACATGTTTAGATTAATGGTCAAAGTTAGCTTTCCAACGTAAGTTACAACCTATGGTGTAAGATGTGAAATGAGCTTCGTCTCTACTTGTATAAATGTACCTTCCAAACGCTGATACGGACCTGCTATAGATTTGTAAGATGGATCTCTGCCCAGTAAGCTCATTTGTATGGCCTACTTATCTTTTTTTTTTTTCCCAGTATGGTCTACTAATCACTGTGCACAAATTCATAATGAACAATCTGTTCTGGGTTTAGCAATTAATTATCTAATTGCTTAAATTCAAGATAATTAATTAATGCAATGAACAATTTGTTCTGGGTTCAGCAATTAATTATCTAATTGCTTAAACTCAAGATAATTAATTAATGCAAATCCACAATTCATAAGATTTTCCAACACAATCGCTTATTTAGAGGCTAATTCTTTAAAAAGAATTGGATGATGCACTGGCGGGTCCAAACAATATTTTTCAATTTTGCGCACTACCCTCGCAGGAATTGTGTCCTTATCAGTTATCAGGGTGGTACGTAGGACCCCAAAGCTCAAGGTCAAGGGGTACCGCTATTTCAGGGTTTTGCAGAGTGGGGTTGGACGCTTGTTTCTGATAAAACAAATAGGAGGAATTACTCCAAAGTTATAAAAAAGAGATTTAATTGCCGAAAAGTCTAATAATAATTGAGGAACACTGGTAAATAATTTTAATATACGAAATGACAATTTTTATACTACTCAGTTGTTATTAGGTCTTTGTTAATTAAAACCCTTCTTTTAGGACCTAGTAATAATTCTTCTAAATGAAATGTACTTGCATGCTTACAAGTAACAAAGCTTAGCTACTACTTTTGAAGAGGCACCGGCTAGTTGAACTTCGCTGTGTGTGAACAGAAAACCCGAATAAGACAACTAGAAGTTGTGCACAACTAGCTGTGTTTTCAGCTTTTCCTGATATTTTTGCCGTTTCTTCTCCAACTGTGAACAAAACGTGATGGTAATAATAAGATAGGGATAAGAGCCAACTGAACTTTTTTGACCGCAAAAAAACAAATTAGAAAACCACATTTTAGTTCAAAGTCTACAAATTGCACTTCAATCCATTGATCAGGGCATAAAAATGCAACTTACATACAAGGTAGAAGCATGCAGAAGTCTTTCAAGTGATATCAAGGATCTATACAACAAGAATGCAAGTTTCTTTGCCTCGGTTATTCTTTGTCCAGCGGACATAAGTAGTCATTCAAGGGACTTGTGAGTGCATGGCAACGAAGAGACGGTGAAAAAGAAATTTGGAAGTGAACTTCGCTGACAGTGAAATTAACTCATCCAGAACCTTCACAGGTTGGCTTCTCTGTAGAATTACAAATAAAAAGGAATTAGTATTAAGATTATGGATTTAAAAAAAGTGTACAAATCATCAATTAAATCCATGCTAGAGAAAGATTTTGAATACTTGAGAATTATATGTCACAAGGATTGGCATATGCCATTCAACATTGCTGCAAAATTGGTCATATATCATCATAGAAAGGAAAATGTTATGCATATGTATCACAGTAAATCCACACAACATCACCATTTTGGTTGTTAATTACAAAAATATCTTCTAATTTATCCAAGCATGTTATCTTTAGAGGTATAGGGATCTAAAATCAACCTCCAGCGTCTATATGATGCTACGGACACCATTTTCTAGCACAGACCTTGTTTTTGTTGAGTTACAAGTGATTGAAATCATATGGTCACGTCATTGTCCAATCACTTCAATGTACCTTTTTTTCAGGAAAAGCATTGCAGCAAATCAATTCTTAACCGCCTAGTTATAATCATCTTAAATACACTGAAACAATAATGACTGCCAAAATCTCTAGTGGTCCTAACCACAGATTTTATAGGATTTCCATACCAAGCCAGATCAGCCAAGAAGCTTCTGGGCCATCTGACAAGATAAATAGATCTTCACTGTGACTCATTGCATGTGGCTCCCTGACTCCATGAATTTTCTTTGACTTGAATAACTCAAAAGCATACAGGCATGAGAAATGTGGCATGAGAAATACGGACTTGAATAATTCAATGGAATGAAGGTCATGGCTCATTGGAATCATGAAGAATTTGGTAATTCCAAATACTGCAGAAAATACAAGTTTTCTATGGGCCACATTCTAATGTTCTTCCAGGCTGGAGTAAGAATCATTAACTAGTAATGTGAACTGGAAGTTTCTAGGAAGAGCATCATTAAGAATCATTAACTAGTAATGTGAACTGAAAGTTTCTAGGAAGAGCATCATTAGCAAAATTGGTCGGGCACTTGAAAATTGAAATCATAAACCTTACACTTTGCACAGAGTAATGAAGCTTTAGTAACTTTAAAGAGAGCAGCTGTTGGACATTAGGATCATTTCACGCAAGGACGGCTATTACTGCTACCACTTATTTACTATCTTGTAAATTAAAAAAGTTAAGCCTCTGGAGATGCACATCCATATACCTTGCGTGGTGCCAACAAATAGCATGCGGTCTATACTATCAATCCTCCCTTGAATAGATTTTAGAACAGAATTCAGTGATGAAACTCTTCTCCTAACACTGGAAATCTTGGCAGCATGCTGCATTATGAATGGCAAAGGCGCATCTTCTAGTAATTTATCGAGTTCTGCCAAAAAAAAAAAAAAGAACATACATGTCAGCCAACAGGAAGTTTGTGAGTGTTGATATTGTCGCATGATAGAGTAAAAGAGATGTTAACAAAAACAATCTAAGCAATGAAGCATACATCAAATTACAGATGGTGACAAGTAGAACAAAAGCAGGATATTGGAGCAGCAAGTTTTGATATGTGATTGGAGAATGGTTGATTACAATATTACATGAAAAGAAGTGTGGTAGAGGAAGAAAAGTAGACATGTAAGAATATGTAAACGATGAAATTAAACATTGAAAACGGACTACAGGTTAGGTGCCCACCCAATGAGGGGTAGTTAGTTAGAGAGTTTGTTATCAAGAAATTAAAGGTTGGAAGGGGAGCGTGGAGGTAATAAATTTTGGAGATGGTTATGGGAGAAATCTAGCAAGCTAAGTTCTAGCCTATCCTTTTCCTTTGGTCTTTTCCCTCTCCTCCGTTGTAGTTACTGGTTGCCCACTTCTCTTCTGGATTGCAGTAGGTATAACCATTGGAGACTTTAAGCTGCCAAAAGTTGACATACAACTCTTCTTTATTCCCCCTCTACTTTCAGCTGTGCTTTTCAGTTACTACAGTTTCATAGAATTTCGTCCCTATCAACATGCGATCTCTATGGAGAGCAGATTGACAAAGAAAACGACCATCTATATAAGCTAGATAACTATATAGCTTAGTGCCTTAATAGGAGTTCACCATCTCGAAGTAAGCTGATCCGCAGATGTTATATCTCACCTGTTCACATCACATTCGCAAGACTGAAAACTAAGAAGTGCATCTCTTACAGAATTTGCCCTAGTAGACAATTCTATTTCCCATCAATATTTTCTGATACCACCCAAAAAACCAAAATGGTAACACTTAAAATAATGAGGAAAACCTTAACCGTAACTAAACCAAAACCCCAAGGGAAGTGATGTAGAACAAACAGAACAGTAAAAGGAACAGACACCGATTTGGTGAGACAAAGACACAAAGGGGGGCCAATTCAGATAAAGTGGAGCAGAAATTCAATAATAATATGATATCAACCAATCCTTAGATAGGCAAATTCAACTAGATCACCAAATAAACCTAGATCACTAATAAAGCCAAATAGCCCCGAGTTATTACAATGCAAATTCCTGGTACAGTTAGAAACATAGGTTGCACTACAGAATTGCACATTGACCTTCAAAGTAAAAAATTTTAAGACTCTGCTCTCTGAATTTCTTCCAACTAAGCCAACGTCCTACTCCCCAAATAAATTATCAAACTCTGTCACGTTTCAGGACACAAAATTCATTCTTGATGAACATTAAAGAAACTGTGGTTTTACTTTTTACAAGACTGTTACTAAAGGACTTCTGCTTGCAACTAGCGCCATGCAAATTGAGTCAAAGTAGGAACTCCAATTTTCCTAATAATAAATAACTTACATGCTACTATCCAAAATTTAACACAAAGTGCTACTATGTTTAATGATTAACAGTGAACAAGGATAGAAGCTCATGAGGCATAATAAAACAGAGGAAGACACATGACATAAAGTAACCTTGTGTAAGACGATCGAGAGCAAAATGGAGTTGGTCTTGACTTTTAAAGGTTTCTTGAGCTCTGTAATCGAAATCCTTAATAATGGTGGAGAGCATGGTGGATAATCCTTTGGCCAAAACGTCAGAGCTATTCCCTGTATGGTCGGAGTTTGCTTCAGAATCGTTGTTGGGTTGAGAAGTTGAAGAGGAAGATGCCTCCTTCATAACACTCTGATCACCAGAGGAATCGCATGGGTGGTCT
>JANTPZ010009409.1:0-10074 GCA_025593235.1 Vachellia pachyceras
CAAATCAATTTTATATTAGAAATTTAATTTATTAATTATTTACCAATGAACCTTAGAATACTTTTTAAAAAAAATACTATTTGTCCAATTAAGACAAATATATGATTTTTGAAGGATTTGGAAGGATCAGAACAGGGGATTGGATTTGGATTAGGATTTTGGAGGACCAATATGTAAAGACCTTTTATTTTGGTGGGTCAAGATGATAATATGTTCAATTTTGTTTGCCGGTCAAGTTTCTTTCCTCTTAAGCCTTTTATAAGGGCCTGTTTGGAAGTAATTTAAAAAATAGTTTTTATAGATTTTGAGGTAAAATTTAGATTTTGCAGAATAGATTTTGGAAAATAGTTTTTACAGATTCCGCGATAAAACTTAGGTTTTGAAAAGTAATTTATGTTTGGGAAGTTATTAACTTTTACGGATTCCGAGGCAAAAAGTTGATAGAAAAGAGGAGAGAGAGAAAATACGATAGAGGAAAGAGAAAAAAGAAAAAGTGGGAAAGATGAAAGTAAAATAAAGAAAAAAGTAGGAAAGATGAAAGAGAAAGAAAGAAAAAAGTAGGAAAGAGAAAAGAAGAAAATGTAAGAAAAAAAAGAAAAAAAAACTTAGGTTTCAAACCGAAATTTTATCATCAAAATAGTTTTTCTGAATATTTTTGTGTTTGTACAAAACTAAAACCTTTTGAAACCATTTCAGGAGCCAAAAAAGCCCTAAATAATAATTCAATGAATCAATTTGCACTACTTGACAAGAAGCCCAGCCTTCTGCCCGCAAAATTTCAATCTAAGCTCCGACGTAGGCTCACGTCGTTAGAATCACCTCCCCACGGCATGCCACCGCGAGCCACCGCCGGACGATTTCCCTATCTTCCTACGCCACCTTGTCTGTTTCAACATCATCGTTGACCACAGCGGTGGCCTTTTTTTTGGTGCAGTTCTGTGTTCATCAAGTTCTGTCTCTATCGGTTCAGTGCCGAATTCCCTCGTCTTCGTTTTCTCCTGGTTCGTGAATTTTTATTGGTTGAACACATTTTTTGGAAATTATCGTGTCTGATTTATTTTGGTTTGGCTCTTTGGCTTGTGAAATATTTCTCTCTTCCAATTTCTATATTAACTTCATTATTGTTGTTCTTTGGCATGTTAGAAAAACTTGAAGCTTGCTAAAGCGTATTGGATCGATCATGGGAAGATAGCGTTCGATCGAAGAGCGAGAAGGAAAGAGGGTTGCTTCTAACGATCCAGAGGTAGAGTGGGATATAAAGTCGAATGGTAATGATTATGAAATTTGGAGTTCTGGGAAGCAGAAACTGTCAAGACCCAATATCATTTCAATGAGGCGTAACCCAAATAGATAACTCACAACAATCTTAATTCTGAGGTATAATTGTCTCCATAGTGTAGAACTCGAGAGGAAGAGGCTAAGGTGTCAGGTTTTGGGAGAGAAAAAAATGGGAATAGGCGAAATCCTCAAACACTGGAATAGGAAAAATTGGGGGAATGTATTTTAACTTGAAGATATTGAGGTAGGTACTAGGAGCCAAAGTTTATTGGGTCCAAAGGGACTCAAGACCCTTTAACAAGGTCTTGAGCGTAACCTTAAAACCTTTATTCATGTTTCTAGAATTACCTCTCATTTTGAGCTCAACAATGGTTGAATTAGTAAAAAATGCTCAATATCAGTAAGTTTTTTTTTTTTTTGCCTTGTATGTGTGTATGTGTGTGTGAAGTGATATAGAAACAGTTGCTTGAGAACAACTTAGCTAAATCACAATATAGAGAGGAAATGGTATCATTTAAATCTTCTGAAGAGTAAATATTTTAGATGAAGTCAAAATCATTTAAACTCTTAACGTTGGCCTTGAGGTGCTTGACTCTAATATAGAGAGGAAATGGTATCATTTAAATCTTCTGAAGAGGAAATGTTTTAGACCAAGTCAAAAATATTTAAACTCTTAGCGTTGGGCTTGAGGTGCTTGGCTCTAAAGTATCAAAGAAAAGGACTGTTTTACCATAAAAAGCGTACTGGAGAGTAACCTGGCATAGTAACGATCCTAGACTTTAAAAAGTACTCTTTGGGAT
This sequence comes from Vachellia pachyceras, assembly GCA_025593235.1. Taxonomy (NCBI): domain Eukaryota; kingdom Viridiplantae; phylum Streptophyta; class Magnoliopsida; order Fabales; family Fabaceae; genus Vachellia; species Vachellia pachyceras. The sequence continues at coordinate 2,079 of JANTPZ010009409.1, forward strand.
TAATACACACATGCACACACATACTATTTTTGGCGCATCGTAGTTCCTGTCAGTGGTGGAGCCACGTTTTGTTGAGTGTGGGCAATTGCCCCCACTCAATTTTTGGGTGTATATGTAAATACTTATTAGATTTTTATTTTGCACATACTGATTTTTAAGATTTGAACCCACTCAAATTATTTATGCTTGTAAGCTTGTTGTCATTTGTTTGAAAATAAAAAATTGTCCCCACTGGTCTAGGGTCCTGGCTCCGCCACTGGTTCCTGTTACCTTAAAAACATGATTTAACACATGCTGAGTATTTTGAGGAAATTTTAAATTTGTCTTGTTATTTAATATCTATATATCGATATTTAAAGTATGAATTTGACTTTATAATAAATATGGTCATGTTGAATCATGTCCCTTAGTTTTACATTTTTGCCTTTTCGCAGTACCAAAAGTCTAGCTTCTCCTCCTCATGGATTAGCTTTCCATATTCTGCTACTACTTGGATTTGTGTCATCACTATCTTATGGTCTCGAATGTGATTTTATTGATGGCCAGTTTGGGTCTATGACAAATCAATAATTTTATTAATCATTTCTTATCTCTCTCGTACACATCTTCTCCCATATATTTGTTTATCTGATTTGTTTGGAATTTGTTTTTGGTATTCAGTTAGTTTAAATTTGATGGATACAAATAATTGGGGACTGACTCAAGGCACCGAACCACCCATGGATACAAATGATTGGAGAACTCAACTGCAACCTGATTCACGCCAAAGAATTGTCAACAAAATGTATGTTTTAGTTCTAATATTCTATTTCTAAGTTGAACTGAATTAGTTTTCCCCCTTTTTCGCATACCAAACTAGTTATTGATTGTGTCATTCCCCCCCTTTGAATACCAAACATAGTTATTGATTGTGTCACTCATGTAGCCCAAGGTTTCCAAAATGCTATAGTGTGGAACCCACAATGTTGCGGGGGCCATTTTCATGTAGTCCACAATTCTGAAACAATCATAATATAACATAATTGATAAAAACCACAAACTCATTTAACAGAAAAGAAAATATTTTAATAATAATAAATAACAACATGATTAAAAACTGTATTTGTCTCGTTCCTTTTTCCCCCTGTAATTTGTCATACGCAGATACTTATAGACATTGGGTAGAAAAGAATGATTAACAGTTTCATTTCCTTCCATTTATAGAATGGAAACATTGAAAAAGCATCTTCCATTTTCTGCTCAAGATGGATTACATGAGCTTCGAATGATTGCTCAAAGGTTTGAAGAGAAGATTTATACTGCTGCAACAAGCCAGGTAGGTTCACAATTAGGTGTATCACTGATATCATTACATTAATGTTTATCATTGCAAACACGCGTATATGCAGGGTTGATGATATTATATGGTACTCACTTATTGCAGCCTGATTATCTACGGAAAATATCTTTGAAGATGCTTACAATGGAGACTAAATCCCAGAACAACATGAACAACCCTATGCCATCAAACCCAGGTGGCCCTAGTAATCAACCTCCCGATACAGGTTAGGTTCCAGGGCCTTGGCTTGGGTATGAATGTATGATATTATTAAGTGATTCCAAAGCCTATATAATATATTGTTACACATGTGCACATATCAAGACATTTGAATATATTTTGCAATTTTGTTCTTGTAGTAGTAATGGCTTTTTGAGACTTTAAGTTTTGTCATCTTTAAGTTATAGTCCTATGTGCACGTGCAATTCTAGTTCTAGACCTTAAGTAAAAGTGATAGTGGATACGATCAATGATAATTTGCACTCAAGTTTTTTTTGGGCTTTATAGTTTATATGTAGAGAATCTTGTGTACTATTGTTCAAGATACCATTAATATATTGTGTTTTGTCTTTGTTAGTTCCACACCATATCTTTGTCCTTTGACTTTCTATTATTCATTTAAAACTTTTCATTGTTGAAATTTAAAACTCAAAAGTTTGCCTTGACTTCATTCAATCATTGTTGAAATTAAATGCTTTATTTTTCTGTATTACCACTGTTTTTATTGATTTTGATTCATATTCATTATATATTTAGGTAGTTTTATTTGAAATTGAATCTTCTATAGGCATGAAATCATATAGTTGTTGAGAGAGTGGCATAAAATAGTGGGAGCTTGTGTGGGATTCACTCTCTCTCTTTCAGCCATTATCTCTTTTCTCTGTATCTCTCTTTAACTTGGTGGTCAAATATTTGAACAGGACTGATGCAGCCTTATGTTCAAAATCCAGGGCAGTCACATCCAATGCCTTTGCCTAATCAACCCCAATCACGTCAACAGATTCGAACTCAAAATAACATCCCACCTCAATCTAATCTGTCATCTGCAGCTAATAGTGGGCAGACTCCTATGCAGAACCTTGGACAGAATTCCAATATGCAGAACATGCCTGGACAGAATTTAGTGGGGACCACTATCAACCAGAATTCTAACATGCAGAACATGTTTACTAGTCCTCAGAGACAAATGCCAGGAAGGCAGCAGGTTGTCAGCCAGCAGCAACAACAGCAATCACAGAATCCACAGCAGTATCTTTACCAACAGCAGCAGCTTTTGAAGCATAAGATCCAGCATCCACACTCACTCATCCAAATGCAGCAGCAGCCACAACAGCAGCAACCTCAGCCACAGCAGAATTTTCTGCAGCCAAATCAGATGCAGTCCAATCAGCAATCTGTCATGCAAACATCATCTTTCATGCAGCCTTCCATGATGCAAACTCCTTCTCTATCTGGCCTTCAACAGAATCAACAGTCTAATAATGTTCAATCGTCAACACAAACCATGCTTCAGCAACATCCCCAGTCAGTTATGAGGCAGCAACAGAATTCTATGATTCACCAGCAACAAACACCAATAACCCAACAGTCAATATTGCCTTCACAGCAGCAGCTTATAGGACAACAGTCAAATGCAATGAACCTGCAACACAGTCAGTTACTTGGACAACAGGGTGGTGTTGGTGATATGCAGCAACAACAGAGGTTGATTGGACAGAAAAATAATCTTCCAAATCTGCAGCAGCACCAGCAACAACAGTTAATAAATCAGCAAAACAATCTCCCAAATATTCATCAACAACAGTTGGGTAGTAATGTCCCTGGGCAGCAGCAATTGCTTGGACCTCATTCTGGCAACCCGGGGTTGCAAACTACCCAGCACTCTGCACACATGTTGCAACCAAAGGTTCCAATGCAGCAACAGTCACAACAGAATACATCACATTTGTTACCATCTCAAGGGCAGCAGCAGCAGCCACAGGCTTCACAGCAGCAAATGATGTCCCAGATTCAATCTCAGCCTTCCCAGATGCAACAGCAATTGGGTTTGCAGCAGCAGCCAAATTCCATACAACGAGACATGCAGCAAAGGCTTCAAGCATCTGGCCCCTTACTTCAACAGCAAAATGTGCTTGATCAACAAAAACAGTTGTATCAATCACAAAGAGCCCTTCCAGAAACATCATCAAGTATTTATTTCTATCTATCCATTTCTTTCTGTCTCTTATGTTTTATATAATTTGTTTTGGTGAAAAAAATGTTTGTTTATGATAGGTAGATTGTAGAAAGAAGGTGAAAGAGAGGGAGATAATGGAAAAGAGAGTAAAGAGAATAAGAGAAATTTAAATTACTGAAAAATTCATGAGTTCAGAACGTAAGAAAATAAAAGTTATAATTACCCTTATTTATAAGTTATGTGCAATCCAAATCCTAATAAAATATGTAATTTAAATCCTTAAATATCTAATCCAAATCCAATCCTAATCAGATACTCTAGCCCTTTCTATAAAATGACTTAACTATCCTAATCAGTAAATCCTTACTTAAGTTGTTGTTATGCCTATATATCAATGTCTATTTTAAGCAAGGCTTTTGTGTCTTCTTTGCTGTGACTTAGAAACTTTTTTTTGTGCTTCTCCTGCTCTTCAAATTATAAAAACCATCTTACTTCAAAAGAAAACTAGAGATGTCTTCCTTAAATTTTATTTAGTCATGCTGCCATTGTGGATGTTATGATGATTGCATATCTCATGAATGTAATCATTGTGATTGATGGTAATCTGTTCATTTTGCTTAAATAGAAATGTAAGAAATGTCACTAACTATTTTGCTTTATATATTTGAGCCTTAATGCTCATGTGTGTCTATTACAATCTCTGTTATAGCTTCCCTGGATTCAACAGCACAGACTGGACAATCAAGTGGTGGTGATTGGCGAGAAGAAGTGTACCAAAAGGTGAATATGCCAATTTCTTATTTTTTGTCTCACTGGAGTTGGCTGGAACAATAGAAATTTGTTGAATGAACCCCAAGATATAATGGAGGGTAAAGGCGAAAAGTTGGCAATTAAGTGTTTGTTCAGGTGCAGCTGGCACATTTTACTTTTGGGGGGTGCAAAAATAGCCATTATGTTTTCAAATAGAGCAAAATAAGCAAAACGTTAATTTGTCCAAACGTCCGTCAATTTTTTTGAGACGTGGGTTTGACTTATGGTCAATGTATATCACGGTCAACGTTAGACAAATTAACGGTTTTACTTATTTTTGCTCCATTTGAAAAACATAAGGGCTATTTTTGCACCCTCGAAAGTAAAATGTTCCAGCTGCACCTACGCAGACACTTGGTTATCAAATTTGCACTTTTACCCCATAATGAATTGTAACATGATCTTATGGGCCTTATGGGAAAGTTTTGGAAATTCTATACTTAGTTCTGATGTCCATAATTCATACTTCAGTTGGATTGCGTGGTTGCAACTTGACCTATGAAAATATCTCTAGTTGCAGAAGATGGAACTAATGCCTAGACCTGGCGTGAAATTTTGTTTATCATGCCCATCTCACACCCATTAGGCCCATCAAGAAATGCTCTTTGTAATAATTAATCTGATGATATCTTAATCTTATCATCCATTAGTCCCATCAAGAATTTGCTGCCATCCTGTCCATTTTATGAATGCAACAGTGAAACCAATTCGCTTGCATGGATGATCTCTAGGGTTCAAATGTTTGACTATCCGATTTTGTCAATTTCAACTTTCAGATCAAAATCATGAAAGAAACATACTTGCCAGAATTGAACGACATGTGCCGGAAAATTGCTGCTAAGCTTCAGCAGGTATGCTGAGCATTGATTTTTTTAACATGAAATTTCCAACACCATGTATGGATATCTTTGTTTTGTTGGCAGTTATGGAGTTAATAATGGCTTTAACTCTAGCATCTCTCATGTGCTGTTTAACTATTGATACTGTTGCTAAGCTCTATGAATCTGTATCCTTTTCTAAAATTGCATATGAATTTTGCTTGTAACTTAATTTGTATTTTCATGATCAGCACGACTCCCTTCTGCAACAACCGAAGTCAGAGCATCTTGACAGGCTGAAGATGATTAAATTAATGTTGGAGCGTCTAATAACATTTCTGCAGGTTCCGAAAAATAACATCTTGCCTGCTCACAAGGAAAAATTGGGTTCCTATGAGAAGCAGATTATTAGCTTTATAAATACAAATAGGCCTAAGAAACCTCTACAGCCTGGACAACTTCCCCCTCCTTCTGTGCACTCCATGGCACAGCCACAATCCCAACTTTCTCAAGTGCCATCTCATGAAAATCAAATAAACTCTCAGTTGCAACCAACAAATATTCAAGGTTCAGCAATGCCTCAGAACAATATGTCAGGTTTGCAGCAGAATTCAATGTCTGGTGTGTCAACGGCACAGCAGAGTAAGATGAATCCACTGCAACCTGGTGCCAGTTTAGATTCAATACAAGGAAGTCATTTGAACTCATTGCAGCAAGTTCCAGCAAGCTCCCTTCAACAGAATACTGTCAGTGCTCCCAAACAGACTAACATGAACCCCATATCATCACAAGGCGGAGTAAATGTGATCCAAACCAATGTAAGCTCCCTTCAGTCAAGTTCAAGTATGCTTCAGCATTCACAACTGAAACAGCAGCAGGAACAACAGATGTTGCAGACTCAGCATCTCAAACAGTTTCAGCAGCGGCAAATGATGCAGAGGCAGCAGATCCTGCAACAGCAGCAACAATTACACCAACCAGGAAATCAACAGCTGCATGCACAATTGCAAACACATCAAACGCCACAGCCTCATCAAATGAATGATGTGAATGATATGAAGATGAGACAAGGAATGGGTGTTAAGTCAGGGGTCTTTCAACAACATCTTTCCTCAGGTCAGCGCCAAGCTTATCCCCATCAACAATTGAAACAGGGAAGTCCATTTGCTGTTTCTTCACCCCAACTCTTGCAGACTGCATCTCCTCAGATTTCACAACATTCATCCCCCCAGATTGATCAACAAAATCTTCTTCCACCTCTTACAAAAGTTGGGACACCTCTGCAATCTGCTAACTCACCATTTGTGGTTCCCACTCCACCTACCTTGGCTCCATCTCCCATGCCAGTAGATTCTGAGAAACCTATCTCTGGGGTTTCATCAATAACAACTTCTACAAATCTTGGGCATCAACAAACAGGAGGAGCAGCAGCAGCACCGGCTCAATCCCTTTCCATTGGAACTCCTGGTATATCAGCCTCTCCTTTGCTTGCAGAGTTTAGTGGTCCAGATGGTGCTCATGGCAATGCTTTAGCTTCCACTTCTGGAAAGTCAACTGTTACAGAGCAGCCTATAGAACGCTTAATTAAAGTGGTTAGTTCAGCTGATTTTATGTTTTTCTAATCCTTTGAAAACTTTCTGTGGAGCATGAGACATCATAGTTGTTGGAACCAGACTATTGAATCAGCGTATAGACTACATCTTCAGGTTATTGGTTCAAATGTTAGGTTACTTTTTATTTTAGTTACATTAGAAAAACTTATGTCTAAATCGTGATTCTAGGTAAACTCAATGTCAGCTAGAGCATTAAGCGCTGCTGTCAGTGATGTTGGCTCAGTTTTCAGCATGGTTGATAGAATAGCAGGATCTGCACCAGGCAATGGATCCAGAGCTGCAGTTGGTGAGGATTTGGTCGCCATGACTAAATGTCGTCTTCAGGCTAGAAATGCAGCTAATCAAGATGGAAAAAATGGAACCAAGAGGATGAGGCGATACACCACTGCCTTGCCTTTGAATGTTGCATCATCTGGTGGTAGCATGAATGATAGCATCAAGCAGTTTACTGCTGCAGAGGCTTCTGATCTGGAGTCAACTGCAACATCAAGTATCAAGAAACAAAGGATTGAGGTACTAACTTATGTTCTATAATATCTTTCTTAATTATCAGTGTCTCAGTGCTTTCTTTTGGGCTAAACATTAGATTATATGATGTTGGATCGTGGGTAAAATTGTTGTTCATTCACATCTTGAGAATCATATGCACCCATTTACGTATACAGAGAAGGGAACAGGGGAATGAATAATTAATTATTCCTGATAAAACCTAATAAAACATGATAAAGCCGTAAACATTTACTGATACATATTAAGATATTTCCACATATGAAAATGGGCACCTAAGCAAAGGATTATGTGTTGTATTTAGATGTCAATAGCATTACTTGTCTCCTTTCTATAGTCGAGATTGGAATGTACAAAGGAAGGGGGGGGGGACAAGGGGGAAGGAGTAGCAAAAGTTGGTCTTATTAATTGATGCGCACTTTTTATTTTATTGAACAGATGTTATTTGCTACTATTGTAAACACTGCTAAATCAACCTTGAATTATGATTATAACTTTTTGGAGAACCACCCTCCAAAACCTACCCCTGGTTAGAAAGCCTCACATCCATATAAACTCCACAGCAGAATCTCACACTTCAATTTTGGGGCTAAAGCTTCTTACTTTGCCGATGGGTTCTAGCATATTTACTTAATCGAGAATTTGGTGCAGTTGTTAATGTTTTTAGTTGAAGATGATATTAGAATTAGAAGTATTACCAATTTTAATTGCAACATATTTTCAAACAATCCTTGCTGTCAGAGATTTAAATGGT
>JANTPZ010009410.1:0-11579 GCA_025593235.1 Vachellia pachyceras
TCTTTTTTATTGGTTGGTTTAAGCACTCATGTTGCTACATACCTTATTTATTTTTGCTTGCTAACACAACTAAAGTCTCTCTCTCTCTCTCTCTCTCTCTCTTGAAAACTAGAGTTTAGGTATGAGTTAATGGTAGATTCACTACATTAAGTTTTTTTTTTGTTTTTGAATTATATAAAGGCAAGCATTAGTGATATTGAACCACTTGCAACCTAGTTAATTACAAAAGAAGTTTCATGGCGTTATATATCATAAGGCATTGGCAATATTAAAGTTTTTTATCATGGTGCGATATTAAAACTATTAGTACATCCATCTGCTCCTATTATACATCATTTGAATCTTGAGGCATTATTATACATCATTTACATGCATTCTACTATTATAATCTTTCCTTTATAACTCATCTTCTTCATTGGAAATTAAAGTGATTTAAACTATCATGAGAATGACTATAAAATATAGTATTAAGTAGCTTGCAAGATCTTGAGCTGATTATGTAGAGATTTTTTTTTTGTTTTTTTATTATTGTGATGATTAGATGTACAGAAACATGAAGGGGCATTCCGTTATGTTACATAAAGGAAAAGCTCAGGCTCGAGCCAGCGATCTCCAAATCTGCTCCATTTGCTTAACCCAAAGGTATAATCATTCTTTGAACTATTTATTATCATCATCATTCTAAATCAGCTTCAAGGTTCGCATCTGCTAATTATAATATATTCTTCATTTACTTTTTGAGAGAATTTACTCTTAGTTTACTGAAGATACATAACATGATGACATGCACATATATAAAGGCACATCGAATGTATGTGCACAAGTTTCAAGCATTCAAGAATTCTCGTTTCTTGAATAATTTTTGTCTGTTTCATCAAATTATATTTATATGTGCATGTTCATATATACCTATGTATATCACAGAGTCGTGAATAGTGTGGCTTTCAAACTTCATAAAACAGTTCCAGAATCTATTAAAAAGCTGCATTTAAAGTCATACTAATCACTGAGTCATGAACACTTATATTTATTTTTCATGCCCATATATATATATGTGTTCAGATCGCCGGGAGCAAAAAATTTAACGTCAAAGTATAGCAATAATGTGATGGAAGAATTGCATCTGCTAGATATCAAAGGGCTTTCACAAAGCAGTGAAGAAATTTATTATGACCTTAATCAGGTATTACTCTCTCTCTCTCTCTCTCTATATATATATGTAGTGCATATTCATATGCGTGGAATCGAGTGTAGATATTACTCTTTTTTTTACGTTCAAAAAGATTATATAGGCTAGTCGAGTCCCAAAAAAAAATCAGTAATGTCAATGAAATGGTGGTCTAGCAGTATATGAAAGTTTTCCTACATATAGGAGGTCGTGGGTGTGATTCTGGTGATAACCTCGTGCATTAGTGGTTGTCCCTCTCTGAAAAAAAAACTTAATAGTGATCATAACCACTTGGGAGAGGCATCCTGTTCGTACAACTATCCACTTGGGATATATGGCTACTAATAGAATTCGGAAAAAGCGTTGGACACATTGTGGTGCAAAGGGTTATCAAAAGAAAAACTCATAATGATGATCCTTACAACTTTTCAACATGTTGATTGGTAGCAAGATTTGAATCCATATACTTTCTTATCAGCAGAATCAAATTTGTTCTTATATACATATATATGTATTCTTTTTTATTTACAGGAGCCTTATGGATCTACAAGTACAGAGAATAGTGGGACAGCTCCATTTGGTGACCATTCACTCTCTTTTCCGGTAAATATTATGCAAAGTGAGCAATACGAAGAGGAAGAGGAAGACGAAGACGATCAAGTGGTTCATGACTCTACTACTAGTTCAACACAGACTCTTGGAGGGAATTACATAAACTTAGACCTATCTATCTAAAAATTTCTATACTTAATAATGTCTTACATATATTAGCTTAATTACCCTTAAGTTACACATTATTAGTTAGTTAGTTACCCTACATCTTCTGTTTGCATTTAATTTGATTCAATCATAATATGAGCATCTCCGAAATTAGTTAATTAGCCGCTTTATTAGTATTTTAAATTACCGTTATATTCAATTTTGTTAATTCTTTGTTTTGCATGGTTTTAATTTCATCTACCTTGATTAAGGCCGCCTTCATTGAATACTTTGATTGTAAGAAACATTAGTAAGGGTCTGTTTACCTTAACTTATAAAAATATGTTTACTTAAGTCAAGATAAAACTTTTTTGACATAATTACATTATATATCGTAAATCACATTAAAAAAGTAGTTACCGCTAAATCAAACAAACCATAAATTAATTACTCATAACATGAAACACGTTAAGTAACTAAATCATCTCAGAATCCATAAGCTCATTTCTTTCAACAGATTCTCAAACACATATTAAAGCAAGCTAACTTTCACACAAGCAGAGAGATCAGTATTTATTATTCACGGGAAAAGAGAAATTAACATTTGATTGTAGGAAAACTTAAAATGGTAAACAAAAAAAAAGCTCTCCAGAGATTTACAAATAGTCCTGTATGAAACTTCTAAAAGCCAAACACTTCATCCCAAACTTTCAAATAATCAAATCTCAGTGAATCAGCTGCGATTTTTTTTTTCATTTTAATTAGTTATAACATAAAAGTTTGAGGATTGAGATAGAAGTTTCGCAAGTTCTGAGCTTTTTATTACTGGAAATTCAACAGCAACAACAACATATTATCTTGCGTATTTCTCATGTATTTGTGTTATTTGTACCGGATCAACCTATCTCGTTCGACTCAGGGTAAGTCAATGTTTGATTGAAGTTTGGAATAAGTTCGAAGAATTCAAAGAGATAATTTCAAAGTGGAGTGATCCTAATTTATATTTTATCCCCAAGAGGTAGTTGCACGAAAAAGTCGAAGTTCAGAAAAGAAAGCATAAACAGATGTTTGTCAGAAATCTTAAAAAAATTATAGTCAATTCAGCATTAATATATAGAAGCGCAGAGGAGTACTCGAAGTAATCCTTGACTCAATCATAACTAATAATAACATCATGCACCCACCTTTCCTGAAACAAAATTGATCACAAATAACAATAAAACCTTATCCTACTCGGTAAGGTCGGTTGCATAAATTAAAAGTCATTATGCAGATTATTAACCAAAAAATAAATTGATCACAAACAATTGAAGATAAATTTCGTTACAAGATTCAATCCCTACCATTCAGTGAAGCATGAGACCCATTTCCACCACTAGTTGCAGCCTTTGGTTCCAAGCTGGATTCCTCCATGACACATCTCATGCTGCCCACCAGAATTAGCAGAGGGGAATGATGCAGTGATTGCCTCATTGACATTCTTCAATGTTATTTTCCTTGAGAAAATAGAATAACCAATTTGGGTTTTCTTTATCAATTCCCAATTTCTGATCCTCTCCTTCACTAGATGCCCTTTCTAATTATGCTCACCCTGCACAAATCAAATGATAGTGCATATTGGAGAGGATTAGGGCATCATGAGGATCCATCAGGCACTGTTCCTTTCACTTGGAGAAGTATCTTAGTTGGGAGAGATACCTTCAAACTAAGAAATAGTAAAAGGAATACAAGAATCAACATCAGTGGCGGAGCTAAGACCTTAGAGTAGTGGGGCCAATTTTTTATTTTCAAACAAATGACAACAAGCTTACAAGTATAAATAATTTGTGTGGGTTCAAATCTTAAAAATCAGTTGGTGTAAAATAAAAATATAATAGGTATTTACATACACGTTCAAAAAATTGAGTGGGGGCAATTACCCACACTCAACAAAACGTGGCTACGCCACTTATCAACATGCGGGTTCACTCTTCTCTTAAGTTATTCTTGGCCTTCAAATTTGATATGAATACATTTCACTGACTGGAAGTTCTTTTGGTTGGCAGATTACATATGATTTACATAACTGTTGATTGCCAAGTATGGTTTAAGGACCCTCCTGTGCAGTTGAATCATGTGTTCAACACTCCAACTTGAAGAGTTTTATCAGATAAAGTTCCTCTTTATATTAAGAAAAGCAATAAAACTCCAGTCATGATCTGTTTTGATATTTTCATGACTTCTATCTTTTAAAGTGGTTTGAAACATGTATGACAGAACATTCTTCAACAACTACAAAGCCAGATAAACAATGTAACCAGATCATTTCGGTATAATTTTGGATGGACAACACACACCCCCCCCCCCAAAAAGAGCATTCTGTAACATGCCCGTAGATGATATGATCATAAAATATATCTCACTAGAAGACATATTTTCGAAGAAAAATGATTGGCAATTTTCAGATGATTTACCAAATAGAAAGCCACATTCTGCAAATTCAGAGTTCAAATAGGGTTTCCAAAACATAGGCATCAATTAGAGAAAGACGGTCAAAAATTGAGTACAACAGTTGAATAATTACAAAAAAGGCCAAGTTGCGTAGGACTGACTTCACGTAAAGCTCATAACTGATCTTTATAGATGTTCAATATCTGAGTAACACGTTCCTCAAAACTAAACACAAATTTCTCCAGAAACTTTTTCTCACTTAATGAAACAATGGCACTGAAGGACATATCTCTCTTTATCAAACCCTTTGTTCTCAAAAGTCTAAGTACTGACCATCTAGGAATCATCCTCGTCTCCAAGCTATATCCAAGAAGAGCAGCGTATCTTACAATGACATACATATTTCATTCAGTAAAAACCTCATTGAGTTCATGATTTGCTTCTCCGACTTAAGCATGCCACTTGGATAATTACTGAATGCTAAAAGAGTGATATCTATGGGCATACCACACGTCTAAAAAATGTCCAACTTCGAATCCCATTGATAAACCTTGTCATAGGGCTTCCAAATAAAAACTAAGCTAGAATGCAATATAATGGCACTAGCCTAGGTCGATCTCTACGCGGAGCCTATAATTGATTACTAAGTAATCTAGCGAAAATAACAAATTAACCAAGAAGAATCACATATTTTTTTTACTATCTAAATGAACTAAATAGATGAATTTAAATTCTATAAAATGAATGTCCTAGGCGATTGAATCCACTAACCTTCCTCGCCCAATTTCAATATTGAGTTCTCTTTTTAACTAAGCACAAGGACTAGCAAAGACCCCTTACTGATCAATATTCCTAACCTTTTAAAATAATCTAAACCTAGACTCAATTAATTAATTAGGAATATCTTTAGTGCTTAGCTCGTGTTAGATTTATAAAAGATCATCTTTACATCCAACTAATTCCTAGAAACCTAGCAAATCAATTGATTTCAAGAGAATAAAGGAAAGCAATTGAATAACAAAAGAGCTATAGTCTAATCACAATCCAAAGTACCAATCTAACACAAGTATCACAATCCTAATTACATCAACAGATAGTAATCATCTTTCATACACACAAATTATAACCTCTAGCAACCTAGAATTACAATTTGCACATACAAAAAATTGGAAAGTGAGATTAAAATTTACAGAACTCCCCTAATTGCTCAAGGACTTCGGTTAGTATCATCATCACCATTAGACAACAAATTTAGCTACTCATGGTTGAAGAATGAACTCCCCCTTGATAGTTGAATTTCCATGGCCATCAAATATGTGCAGTACAGCGATGGATGAAATCTTGGAATAGCGATAGGTACAGGCGGTGGACGAGGATGGAGTGTGCGATAATGGCTGGGTCTTCCAGTGATGGATGAAGGAGGCCGCATTTTTTTCTTTGTGTAAGGAGATGGATTTGTGTGTGTGAATGAATGAAGTTCTAGCGGCGGTTGATATTGGAGATGGGAGAGTGAAGACAAAAAAATGAAGTGGCGACGTGGCTGTGTGGGTGAAAGAATAAGGAATTGGATGGATTATAAAATCAGGGGTGGCGTGAATGGTTGAAAGAACAAGCAAGAGAATTTCCCAGATGTCTCGGCTACTCCGTGTGTGTGCATTATTTTTTTTTTGATAGAAAAGAGAGCATAGAGGCTCAAATTACAGTGTTAACACTAAACAGGGAACAAAGTCCCAAGATCATTGGAGCACAAGGCCTTCAAATGAGGCGGGCGGACATCATACTCTATATTTGCATATATTCCTTCTCTAGCTAGAGCATCAGCAACCTGGTTCATCTCCCTTGGAGCATAGCTAATGACAACCTCCCAATCCTTGCTCAAAAAGGACTTAATTTCACTCAATATCAAACCAGCAGTAGGAGGAAGATCAGTTGCGTTTATTATGTCTACCAGCGGTTTATCATCAGACTCAATGACCACCTTCTTCCATCCCTTTCCATAGGCCAGCTGGAGCCCTTCATATATTGCGTATTCTTCCGCTTCATGAGGATTGCATTGGCCCAGACACTTGGTGAAACCCCAAATCCAAGACCCAAGATGATCTCTCATAACTCCTCCGCACCCCGCATAAAAAGATAAATGTGACATGGCTCCATCAACATTACACTTCACCCAACCATCCTTAGGTAATGACCAGTTTTGAGGCTCCCTTTTAGTTCTCCTATCAGTCCATTGAAGCACTTCATCACATTGAGTATATAGTTTCCATGTCGACATAACTACATGAAAAGGGTACAAAGGCTTGTTGAAATCCGGTTCAAAGATCTCCTTATTTCTCCAGTTCCATAAGTACCAACATGCCACTCCCCAAAATAAGTCCCAGTTAGGAACATAGTACACTCCCATTCCTCCTCTCAAATTCATGGCCAACCAGTCCGTGAGTGGTGCAGCAAAGAAAACTGATATATACCTCTGATAGACTGCTGCACTCCATAGTTTCCTAGCATAATGACAATCCCTGAGCACATGTAGAATGTCTTCCACCTTGTTACCACAATATGAACACAAAGGGGACACATTAGCCATTTGTTTCTTCTCTCATTTGTCAAAAGTCTGTTATGAGCCACTTTCCACAGAAAAATTTTAATCCTTTCTACTCCCCTCCATTTCCAGATTTGCTTGAAAATAGGATTATACAGTTTAGGTGGGCTCTCTTCAATTGCAAAATATGCACTCCTGACAGTAAAAGCGCCCGTTGCTGATTTGCCCCACACCATCACATCTCTTCCAGTGACTGCATTAGGAGCCATTACATTGGCTAACCTGATAAGAACATCTTTATCCACCAGACCCCTCAACCTGTTATAGTCCCAAATTCCATCCACAACCCAATCTGCTACCAGTGATTCCTCCTCATCAGCAGTTAATTGCCTCTGGCAAAAATCTTTGATAGTTCTTCCAGGAAAGCCAGACATCTGAGAAGAACCTCACTACATTTCCATTCCTTATCTGCCATTTCAAACCTTTTTCGACCAGGCTCCTCTGATCATATATGAAGTGCCATAAGCTAGAGTCCCCCTGCTAACAATTCAGCAAATTACTCTCACTTCTTAGCATATATTTTGCTTGCAAAACCTTTGCCCACAATCCATTCTCTCCTACAAGCAGCTTCCAGGAAATTTTAGCCCCAAATGCACAATTCATTGCTTGAAGCCTCCTAACCCCTAGACCACCATGAGTTTTCGGTAAGGTGACTGTTTGCCAATTCACAGGATGTAAACTTCTGCTATTTAGGGATCCCCATATGAATTTTCTCTACAATCTTTCAATTTCATTGCAAATAGTTGCAGGTATCTTAGAAACTTGCATAGGATAAAGAGGAATAGAGCTAATAACAGATTTTGCCAGTGTGATCCTTCCTGCTGTAGATAGACTGTGCATTTTCCATGCTGATAGCTTTGACTTGACCCTATCTACAATATACTGATAGTTTTCCGTAGGCTTTCTTTTCTTGGACAAAGGAAATCCAAGATATCTTCCTATCTCAGTTGAAACTCTTATACCCGTCATATTTGTGATTTTTTTCCTCACCTGTTCAGGCACATTTTTGGAGAAGAATATCGATGATTTCTGCTTGCTCACTCTAGCACCTGCCACTTAACAAAAGCTTTCTAAACAATCCATCATCACTAAAGCTTGTTTTTCTGTTGCCTCCCCAAAAAGAAGTAAATCATCTGCAAACATTAGATGAGATATGCATGGTCCTTCCCTCGATACTCTAATAGGCTTCCAGTGCCCCTCATTGACAGCATCATAGATAACATGTGACAGCTTTTCCATATACATAACAAACTAAAAAGGGGACATCGGATCTCCTTGTCTTATGCCCTTCTTTGGTCTGAAAAACTCTGATTGACATCCATTCCATAGTACATTATAAGATGAAGTTGAAATGCATCTCATCAGAAGATTAGTAAGCGCTTCATCCATTCTCACTTCATTAAGAATCTGTTGCATAAATTTCCAGTTGACCCTATCATATGCTTTTTCCATGTCAATCTTCATTGCCATAAAGCCTTTCCTTCCTCTTGCTTTGTTCATTGTGTGGAGTATTTCCTGTCCTATTATGATATTATCCTGAATAAAACGCCCAGGCACAAAACCAGCTTGGTAGGGAGAGATCAATTCACCCATAACGCTTTTCAATCTTTTTGCTACAATCTTGGTTATGCACTTATAATGCATAGACAGTAAGGAAATTAGTCTGAATTGTTCCACTCTTTCAGGTTTATCTATCTTAGGGATCAATACAATTAAAGTCTTGTTTGCTTCCTCCATGTCCCTTTTTCCCTGGAACACCTCCTTCACAAAATGACAAACTGCACTGCCAACCTTCTCCCAGTTTCTTTGGAAGAAGATGGGGGAGAAGCCATCATAGCCTGGTGCCTTGAAAGGTCCCATATCAAAAATAGCTTCTCTAATCTCATTTTCATTAGGCACCCTTCCTAGTTCACTGATCCTAGTTTGATCAATAAAAGGAAATTTTGTAACTGTCTCTAAAATCTTACCCCCTCCTTCCTCAGCTTGGAAAAGTTGCTGAAAGAATTGGGTGGTTATTTTCCTTAACTCCTCCTCCTCCTCAATCCAAACACCATTTCCATCCTTCAGGGCTCTTATTCTATTCTTTCTCCTTCTTGATGTAGTCTTTAGGTGATAATATTTAGTGTTTCTATCTCCTTGGACAATCCATTGTGCTCTTGATTTTTGAAACCATTTGATTTCTTCCAATTTGAGTACCTCATCCAATTCCTGTTGTAAATCTATTTCCAGCCTGCACAGAAATCTAGAGTAGGGATAAGAAGTTGACTTTTGAATTCCATTTAATCTTGCCAACAGATTCTTTTTCCTCCTTTCCACATAGCATAAAACCTGCTTATTCCACTCAGGTAATTTCTTTTTTAGTGCTTCCATATTGTGCATCAGATCACTGTGTTCATCCCAATTATCTGCTAAAAAGGATTCAAAATCAGCATGAGTCATCCACATTGCTTCAAAGCGAAAGGGCCTTAAACCACTTTCTCCCATCCTATTCAGACCCAAAGACAGAATGATTGGATTGTGATCTGAAAATTGGATACGAGGTAGCACTCTAAGATAACTTTCTTGCATCAGGGTCATATACTGTGAGTTAACGAAAGCCCTATCCAATCTCTCATAAAGTCTCTTGTGATTAGCTAATCGGGGTCCCTTCCAAGTAAACTTTGGTCCCACAGCACCCAAGTCAATTAGACTACAAGCCATCATGCTATCATTAAAGAAATTCATACGAGACACATTTACAGTAGCTCCTCCTACACGTTCATCCGAGGTCCTGATATCATTGAAATCTCCCATGACTACCCAAGGTATAGAGATGGTCTTAGACGGGTTTTCCAGTCTCTCCCATAGTTGTTGTCTATGGTTTGAGTGAGGTATTACATACACAGCTGTCATTGCAAACCTGGGGCTTCATTCAATAGCACACTCAACATAAATGTATTGCCTGTTTGTCTCTACTACTGTTACCATAATATCCTATGATCTCCAAGCCGCTATCATACCCTCAGATCTCCCTACACTCGGAATCCATTTATAATTATCATATCCCAATTTAGCTAGGTCAGGTATTTGAGATGTTTCATGCCACTTCGTTTCCGCCAAGAAAATTAAAATGGGCTTGGGCCCATTTAAAATTAACCTTAAGTTTCTTAAGAGGTGCTTACCACATCCACCTCTTATATTCCAGTACAATATCTTGTCCATAAAAGACAAAGGATAAGGAAAGCCAAACAAAAAGCTCATCAAAACTAACAAATCATCTGTGTTTTTGGCACTTGGGTGCCTCCACTATCCATCACGCTTAAATCTTCTAGTGATTTGTGGGCTTCACTCCTTAGCCCATCCACATCTCCCTCCGAACCCACATTGTGGTCCATGGGATCCCCTGGATCAATTGGCCTTGAATGGAGAGACTGGGCCTTCATTAATGGGTCCACATCTTCCCCTGTCAATTGGTCCATATTGATAGCCATGTTTCTCGGCTCATCATTTCCCATCGTGAGCATCAAAATCTGACCCTCATTTCTTCTCTCTTCCCTCATCCTTTTCTCTTTCCTCTGTAGGCCATTGTTCTGTTGTACGTTCTCCTCTAGTGCTCGTTGATCCATCTCGTTATTATTTCCTTCAGCACAGCTCTGTACCTCTCTTCTGTCCGTCTCCTTTTTCCTTCCCCCATTGTCCTAACCCTTGGTTGCGCGTGTCAGTCTTTCTCTCCTCCTTATACCATTATGCTGGACATCTTCCATTACCACAGCATTCACAACACTATCCTTTTCTTCAGATCCCACGTCAGCTAACACCATGAACCTTGACCAGATTTTGCCGCTCCGGCATTATCTCCGTTTTTATCCTTCGCTTTCTGATATCGCCGTTTCTCAACTACCTTCCATTGCTCATCTGGCTGAGGGACCTCATGACCCCCCATATTATGAATTACATTCTCCCCCTGTCTCGTAGTCTCAGCATCCTCAACATTTGATGTGTTCTTTGTTGGACATACCTCATTCCTATGGCCATATATGCCACATCCTGTGCAAAGTAGATGTAGGCCTTCATACTCAAGGTAATGTTCCTCTCCTTCCAACTTGAAGCCAGACATGAACTGGCTTCCCAACTCTACCAGTACACATATACGGGCAAAATGCCCCCTTAGTTGGCAAGAAGTGTTTATATCCACTTTAAGCGTCTTGCCTATCCGATTGCCGATGCATGTTAAGGCCTTCTCATCATAATATTCCATAGGGAGATTGGGAATACGAACCCATACAGCAACCTTGTTAATCGTAGCCTTATGTGGCTTGAAACAAGGCTCCCATGGCTGAACCGTTAAATAATGATCATAGATTAACCACAGGCCCCCTGTTAAGGCGTTCTGGAAGTCTTCTCTGTTTGAGAATTTAACCACGAAATAGCCATGACCAACGTTGATGACATTTACAATTTCTCTTCTTGCCCACATATTCTGCAATCTTTGATATAGAGCCTTATATCCAATCTGTCTCCCCAGCAACTTCACAATAACTGATGTCTTCCATGCTCTGTACAACTTCTTCTTCGTACCATTAGAGAAAGAGAAGGTAGGAAAATTTCTAATGGGATCTTCAACTGTCTCAAACTCTGGTATCTTCTCTTCCATGTCTTCGCTGCTTTGTATCTCTTCAGATATATCATCATCTGATTGCCCAT
>JANTPZ010009411.1:0-10348 GCA_025593235.1 Vachellia pachyceras
ACCTTGGTGACAGAAATCTCAAGGTCTTTCTCAAGTTTAGTCAATTCTTCGTATGGTAAGCTGCCCATGCTATCTCCAATATATCTCTGAATTCCCAGCTCAAGACGCAGAGTCTCCTGCCTCAGCATCGTCATCTCACTCAATAAATCTTCCTACAAAGCACTCATGCGTATGTATACATAAATATGAATCATCCATCATCATCATCATTATTAATTCCATTATGTGTATGCGCGCTCATGCTCGCTCTACTTAATTAATTTTTAATTATAAATATACCCGACTATCATGTTCAGGTATGCGTACTCCTGTAGCTTTCTGGTATCTTTCAATGATCTGCTCCATCCTGACATATGAAGTTTCAAGTTAATGATTCGATCAATACGTGGTTGATTATAATTGATTATATATAATGTTACTCATTTTTATAGATAGAATTTATAATTATAAATGGCATATAAATTAAACTAAACAACGAGTATAAATTGGCTTTAAAATATTATTGATTTGTTTAGTGAAAAGTTAAAACTGAGGGTTCGGCTTCGTGCCGCACTGGAGTGGTCCAATATGTGGTTCCGCACGTTCTACCGCTTCCCCGTTCATTTCCAATACTGATCGTGAAACACCATGAGCAGCAGGATGTTGAGGCCTGGAACTCGAAGTGAAATTTGTGATTTGCCCGTTCCTAGTCGTCATGGGAAAAAAAGGAAAAATAAGAAAGAGATTATTCCCTGAGAGCTTGTCCAGTACTGGGTAGAATCAGCTCGATGAGGCTAGAAAGAAAGAGAAAGAAAACCCTTGGGGCCACTTCTCATTATATGCCTTTTTTACACCAGGCTAAAAGCCTCGCTCCGTTGAAGGCGAGCCCTTGTAAGTGCTAGTTTGAGATGCTGGACTCCCACTCCCATGAAACAGATAGTACCATACGTCCCACTACCATAGCCTCCGATCCCCTCATCCGTACCGAGCTAACTTAAGAGCTGGGTTAAGAGCAACTAAGACTAAAGTAAATCCTCAGAGTTGGGTAGGGAAGGGACTAAACAGAATATTTGTTTACAGCCCTCCGTCAAGTTAAATGCCTCAGTAAGCCCAGCCAGAAATAACAAAAGAAAGTCTCTTCAGGAATACTAGCAACTCCCTCGCTTTGCTCGTTAGCGCTTTACTAATTTAAAGCAGAGGGCTTTATCAGCTGGATCCAGAACGAACAAATAGGAGATCTATTGAATGGTAATGGGTGAATGGGAATTGAACTAAGCCGCACTTATTAACTAGGGAAGGTGTTTTTTTTTTTTGGGGGGGAGGGGGGAGCATATTACTCTCGAACTCTACTACAGAGGACTGGATGAAACCATTTCTCTTTGAATGAATAGTTAACAAAGATCTCTTGGTACGTCCATATCTTTACTTATCCTTTTATGCTATGTCAAAACATGTTTCTCGATTCTTGATATTTTGGTCGTCTTCAGGATGGGACTCAAGTGCAATTTAAGTCCACCAAGTTACAGAAACTTCGGTGGCTGAACGCGGAGGAGGAGACAATGTTTTGGCGAACCGAAGTGCTGCTTCAGGTTGGAAAACTGTCAGGGTATGTATTCCTAAAAACTCTTACATGAAAGCCTTTTGCAGATTCCTTCTTTTTCTAATCTGACATGAACAATAGAAGGATGCGGTTAGGGAGGGTTAGCGATTCCACCGTCCATATCAGTGTTTGGCAAGCCGTTCATTGGTTCATTGGTTTAGCCGCTGGAAATAAGCTAGTCGCAACGTCGTGGTCTCTATCAGGAGTCAGGACCACAAACTGAAAGACGAAGCTACTCAGGTAGGTCAACATAATTGCCTTTCAGAATATGGCAGGCAGCCTTAACCCTAAAACTCATCAATATATCGCGCTCGCTCGCTAGTTTCGGAGTGAAAAATCATTCTACATCTAAAGTAATACCCAAGACCGCTCACTCGAGAAAAAAAAAATACCAAGACTATTTTATTTATTCTAAACAACAGATGGGAATCAGCATATATCTCAAAGAAAGCTAAAGCTTTTGATATTTCGAAATATATAGAGTTCTTCTTGTCATACATAACGCCGCACAAACCCTATAGCTAGTGATTCAGTTGTTTTGGAAAGAAAAATCAACCTACTAAAAACAACAACGATTAATGATGCTAGTTATTCCTATTTGAAAAAGAAAACCATAACATAAGAGAAATGAAGGCTGTGTGTGTGTGTGTGAGATAGAGATCTGTGATTTTCATGAAAAGATAGAGATATATACAGAGATTGAGAGACCTGTAAGGTTCACTGCAGTATTGGAACATCTTGCCAGTGCTGGAGAAGATGATGAGGCCTATTTGGGCATCGCAGAGCACAGAAAGCTCATGAGTCTTCTTCACAAGCCCAGCTCTGCGTTTTGAGAACGTCACCTGTCTGGTGGTCGTATTCTCAATCCTCTTTATCTCTATCTTCCCTCGACCCATCTCAAAACCCTTGACTTCCTCCGCCATTTATAATCATAACTCACTGATTAATTATTTATTCTTAGCAGTTAAAGGAACTAAAAGACCAAAAGCACAACGAAATTAATCATACCTTTGGTTTTCTGGCCTTTTGAACTTACCCAGAAAAATTTAAGTAGCACAAAAGGTGAAGCGCACTGCAATGCAGATATGATATTATACTAGGGATATTGGTAATTAATATGGTATAGAAGCAATTACTCTGGCTTACATTAGGTTCATAATAGAGTGATTTTGGCGTGATAAAAACCACATAGGTTTTCTTAAAAAATGTAAGGCAAGTAAAGAGACACCACAGACGTGTGGAAGAATCAAGTGGTGGAAGCTTGTGTAAGTGTTCATAATAACAAGGAGGAGGAAGGGGGGGCATGAATTCAAACCTTAACTTGTGTTCTTGTTCCCGTCCTTGATTCAGAATTGAAGCTCCACCAGTCCACCCATTTAAAACCTAAACAAAATTCTGCTAACACATGTGAAATTCTAATATTACCCCAATCAAACACATTCTTTTTGACAATGACGGCCTCGATTTCATTAAACTAAATAACGAGGTTAATCTAGAATTAAGCAGGAGTAGAAATTTGCGTACACAAATCGTAGATATGTTTGTGTGTGTGTGTGTGTGTATTGTTAAATTGGAGCTCCTTGCTTAGGTAAGAATTGTAAATAGCAAAAATATAATCTAACAAAAAAATTATAAGAAAAAGTTGAAAGGCTATACGTGGGGAAGTTGCGTGAAAATTTTAATATTTTAAGTTCCTTTCATTTTATATAAAAATTTGTTTATGTGCCGGGCAAGACTACTGTTTGCATTTTTAAACAGATAAAATTTGGGCTTGTTTGCTTATATTTATGAGGTCAAAGTCTTCAATTAAATACATATGTGATTCTTATTTTTAACAATGGTTTAATAAAATATTAAAATTTGGCTGTATAAATTTTTATTATAAAAAAATTGGTCTGCTTAAATTTGATTGGAAAGTTAGATGTAATGAATATAAGAAAAGTTATTTAGGGGTGTGATTGTCATTTCGTCTTTGATGTGGTTTTTATCACATTTCCTGCAGAACACAGGTCCAAGGAAAGCTGACAGCGTGGGCCCGTTTCATCAAATGGGGTAGATGAATTTTGCCATTTTTGGTAACGATATGGTGATAGTCTCAATCCCACATACCCTCCTCCATACAAAAAATAAATATGGAAATAAAAGAGAAAAAATTATACTTTCATTTTTTATTATTTAACTCAAGTTATAATTTATAATTAATTTTTTGTTACTAAAGACCTATAATCTAAATATTCTTGTTGAGTGTTCAATGTTCTATTTTTTATATGGACAAGGAGTATGATTCATAGAGAGAATGAACTAATTTTTGCAATATGATTAAGGGCATCTCCTAATTAAAATCCGCATCATATATAAATATTGGAAATCGAACTTGTAAAAATTTGTTTTAGATATGAGAGGCCCATATATAACCCACACCAACATAAACTAATGGTTTTTATTTATATCTGCACATCTTACAGAAGAACTTAAAGAATGTTAGTAATGGAGGCTGCATAAAAAATTGAGACTATAACGTTTAATATTATATAAGGACCAAATAAAAGGTGGAATGAAAATTATAGGCAGTAAAGGTACAATTTTTTTTATAAACTAAAATGTAAGATTGTGAATTATTGGGGGAGTTTGTACCAAAGAAAAATTATTATTAGTGGCATTGCGTGTGGGAAAGTGCAAAGCGGATGAACCAAACCGCTTTGATTCTGTAGTTCAGAGGGCATTATGAGTTTACCATAATTAGAAAAATGTTAAGAATATTAAAGACCCAAAGACACAGATTTGGGAAGGAAATAGCGACGTCGCCTCTGGGCTACACACATAAAGGTGAGTTGGTAGCGTTGCATGTGGTGGGCAACGCGTAAACTTCAATGAATGACATTCTGAGAACTGGTTTTCACACTTTGTATGAGCACTTTATAGCAAATCAATTATCCAATCCTGATATTAGAAATATTTTTTTTACTCTTTTAGGTACATCAAGAGCTTTTTTAAGTATCTTTCTTTATATCAAAAGACCGATTTCTAATTTCCAAGGCTACGTCTTTGAAATATCGCGTTTTCCGTCCATAATTTGTTTTCTGAATTATCTTATTATTGATTCCACGGATCAAAGTATTTTCACAAATGAGGTGGCTCATGATACAAAAGATTAAATATCGTACTTTACAGAGCAGAGCCAGCACACCTCTTTATACAGCAAATAGCTAAATGAATTCCTGAAAATTAACCATCACACACCTGCGTTAAAAACCGGGAGAGCACAACACTTCGTTAAATTACACTACAATTATCGCAGTCAAAGACGACATACAAGTCCAGAACATAGGCGATAACAAAGTGTAGTTGAAACACCAAAATCCCGAGTCCTGAGATGGACTCTTGGGTTTTCATCAACAGCAAAGTGATAAAAGGGAAAGAAATAAAAAAAAGAGAGAGTTTATTATAAAGGAGAATAATTTAACCAAAAAAAAATTTCAAAACTTAAATTTTAAATATAGGTTTTATCATAAAACTTAGGTTTTGAAAATGTTTAATAATGGCTCATTCGCTCCCGAAGGCTTACCAGCGTCTTGCTCATATACATGCCCATATTGTCAGAGTTAACATATGGTATTCAAACGTTCTCTGTATATGAACTTGGAACCAGGCAAATTCGAGCAACTATAGGTCAAACGTCTTGACACAATAATCAAAACTCCAGACCCACTGGCTCATTCGCTCCCAAATGCTTTTTCAAGAGCATAAAATAAATGACTAATAAAATTATAACATTAAGAAATGCAAAATCACCTTATATTTTAGTACAAATAAATTATGAAAACTATATGAGCAGTAAGAAACTTACAGAAATTCTGCTTTTATTCTAAACTCTTAAAGCTTTATACAAAAGTTTATACAAAGGGAGAGATGAGAGATTTGCAAGTAAGAGCCTCGTTGCAAACCGGTGTGTCCTCTCTTGAATTCCTAACTTCCCTTTTATAGAGTTAAGGGACTATAAGGACACAAAGACCTATTAAGGTAAGTTACATAGACTTTTTGACAAATTACAGCAATTTTCCTTAAATGTCAAAAAGACTATTAAAGTAGGCTACCCTATAAAGTAAATTCTATAAGTCTACTAGTTCTGACAACTTTATCTCTTTGGTAGCATGCGTCTGCTGCTCTTCTTTTGGTCAGTTCTGACAATTACAGCAGTTGTGCTTTACATCCATTTGTCGTATTCTTCTACAGACTGTATTTTTTATTGCTGGAGATGCCTGATAATTACTGTTGGCAATGAATTTTTTATACCATTTTTTCAATTTGTCTGCATTTTTTGAAGTTCTGCCAGGAGCATAAATTGCTAAATTTTCTTCTGTGTGATAATTCCATTGAGAATCTTTTCCACTAAAAGATTTTTCCAGATCTTCAATAATTGTCATAAATCCATTGGCTCTTTTATTTGGTGTAGCTTTGATAGTTTCCTCAGTGAATTCTTTAATTTCTGGTGTTGGCAGTAAAGGTTGTCTGGTAAGGCCAAATTCTTTAATTGATCTTGCCAAAATTCTGGAATGGCTGAATAAAATCTCATGAATATTTGTCTTCTAGATACCACTGATCGATAGGCCACAGCTGCCAACTTTATAGGTTCAGGTAGGCATGCAAGTTCTGCTAAATCTTCTCCAGGATAAATTTGTTGGATAAGTCCATAGTGATAAAGAGCAAGGACTTTTTGTGGATTGGCTCCTCTAAGGATTGAGGTTTTATTGAAAAGGTTATGTGGACATGTAATGATATATTGGGCTTATAAGGATTTTTCAGTACAGGTTTTTCTCAAGGCTGCATGATAATTTGCTTCTTGGGTTGTTATATCTTGAGCTTCTTTGGCTATCTGGACAAAAGGCTTAGAAGACTTATGTTTTTCTTGGATTTGAAAAGGCTGAGATGTTTCAGGTTGTTTAGATGATTCTCCAGTAGATTGGTTGGACTGGGCTTGTCCAATTAATTTCATAAGTTCCGTTGTTGGATCATAAATACTAAATTTCTCCTTTTTAGGAGAAGGTTCAGTCTGTGCTTTCTCCATCTCTGGAGTCTTTGCACTAAGTTCCACTTTTTCAGATAAATTATCTGCTATAATATCCATTGACTGAATACTATTAGCACACAATTTATCCTCAATAAGTTCAAGTTTATCAGCAATATTAGAACAAAATTTCGTAAGTTCTGCGGAATTACTTTGCTGCTATTGAAAAAGTTCTTGAATTTCCTTTTTTTAATGGTAGCAACTCTGGTAAAGGTTGCAATTCAAGCTTTATAATCTGTAATTCATCTCTTAAAGCCTGCAATTCAAATTGAATGGGTTATATTACTTCATTCATCTGAATTTTAACTAATGTCTGCAACTCCTCCATTTCTGCATAGAAAATCTGCAAGAATATTATTAGTACCTTTTATTTGGACAATTGATATATCAAAATTTGACAAAAAACTTTGCCATCTAATTAACATACGTTGTTGTTGTACTGGTTTTAATTTTTTATTCAACCAAGCTTTCGCTTGAGTGTTGTCAGTCCTAATTTCTATTGGATATTCCATTATATCATCTTAAAATTTTTTAACTGCATTATAAATTGCTAAAAATTCCTTAATATTTGAATCATAATTTTGTTGAGTTTTTGTAAATTTACCAGATAAATACTTTGTTAAAACTTCCATTTCTTCATCAAAAGCATAAAGTACTGCTCCCCATGCTTCATCAGCTGCATCAGTATAAATAATCCATCTTTCTATTTTCTTTAGAATTTCAAGTTTTGGTAAATTTTTTAATTCTGTTTTTAATTGTTCAAATTTTTCTGGATCTTTTAAAGTCCAAACTTCTAAATTTCCCTTTTTAGTTTTTTCAGTGAGAAAGTAAATCTTTTTACTAAAATGAGGAATATATTCATTTACTTGATTTAATGTACATATAAGGGATCTAATTTCTTTAATTGTTTCAGGTTTCTTTTGAAATTCCATAATTTTGGAAATAATATGATCTTGTAAGTTTATTTGTCCATCTCCTATAATATATCCTAGGGCTTTTATTTTTGTTTTCATTAATTCAATTTTCTTTGGAGAAATAATAATTCCTTTTTTATAATCAACTCAATAAATTTTTCAACATGTTTTTCTATATCATTTTCATAAAAAATATCATCAATATATACAATATATTTTTCTTTTAAATATGAAGTTAATCTAGAATAAATATGTTTTTGAAATATTCCTGGACTATTATGAAATCCCATAGGTAATACATTACATTTATAAAGACCATAAGATGTACTAAAAGCAGTATATTTTCTGCTTTCATCAGTTAATTTTATTTGAAAAAAATCCAGATTTACAATCAAATTTACTAAAATAAGTATATTGTTTAATTGTTTGTAAAAGAGTATGTCTATCTTGAATAGGACTTTTATCTTTAATGGCTGCTTTATTTAAATTTTTATAATCAATAACAAGTCTAGATTTTCCTCTAAATTGTTCTGAATGATTCCTAACTATAAATGCTACACTACAATAAGGAGAAGTACTAGTTTGAATCAATTTATAAGATATATATTCATCAATATGTTGTGAGAAATCTTTTCTATCTTCAGATGTGAATTTAAAAGGTTTCATTTCAATCTTAATATTATTTTTCTTTAAATATTCTTCAGAATGCAATTTTATTTCAGCATATGGTTTTGATTTATGCCAATATTGTAAAAGATTATCACTATAATTTTCAGTTATCAATCCCATTATTTTCTGTTCCCAAGTTTCTTCAATTAAATTTATTTGTATGTTATTTGGTAAATATTGTATTTTTGTTTCTTTTCCTTGTTTTTTAATGAAAGGAGTCTCCATTCTAGAATAAGGTTGTTTTATTCTAGTTGCAGTAGCTTTATGTCCACAAGGTGTTTTAAATAAAACTATTTTATCAAAAAGACAAAAAGGTAAGTATCTATCTATGAAATCTATTCCCAATATGATGTCTGGTTTTAAATCATTAAATTGGTAGGCTTTTTCTAAATTTAATTCATATTGCCCAATTTGTATTTTTCTATTCTCTATTTTATATTTTATTTGTTGTAAAGTACTACTAAATCATGAAATATTTATGTTTTCTTTAATTAATTTTTATTCATTAGCTGGAAATACTGATTATTTAATTATAGAAGTTTCAGCTCCTGTAACTATCATAGCATGATATTTTCTGCTCATATAGTTTTCATAATTTATTTGTACTAAAATATAAGGTGCTTTTGCATTTCTTAATGTTATAATTTTATTAGTCATTTATTTTATGCTCTTGAAAGTAAATCCAAGGCCGGTTTCCATTCTCTTACAGTTTCTTCATATTCTTGTATCAATTTTTCTCTATCTAATATTAATTGTCATGTTCTTTCATCTAAATAATTCATATCTAAAGCTTCAAAAGCATATCCTCCATGCAATAATTTTCTCATTTGTATATCTAATTCTTGCCTATGTCTTTTTAGTTCTTTAGTTTGCCTTTTTATTTCTTCTATTAATTTTCTCATTCTTAAAACGTATATTGCTATCCTATACATCATTTACTTCTTTAATTTTAAGTCTTGGTATAGATTTTATTCTGACTTTATATTCTTTTAAATTTGTCTTTTGGATTTGATTTTTATAAGGTAATTCAGCAATATTATTAATATCATTTATTTCACTTAATTGTTTTATTTGAAATTTCCTTAGTGTTTGTTTTACACTTTCTCTATTGACTACTGAATATTTTTCTGATTCTGACATTTAAAACCTTTCAAGTATTATTTGTTCTTTATTGGTTGATGTTAGAATAATTTTATCTTCTAATATTTTATAAGGTTTATGTTTATCAAAGAATGCTAATCCTAAAATATTAGTTGTAGAAGGTTTACAAGGAATACTTTCTATAGATTTATCTAATTTATTAATTCTTATTATAATTGTTTCATATTGTGCTATTAAGTCAGGGGTCACAAAAGTCATAGGTTCCGTAAGGTATATTTCAAATATCTTTGTAATCCATTCAGTTTCTAATAATATTTCTAACTTTACATAAGAATATTGTTTCTTTGTTAAATTATTAGTTGAAATTTTTAAAGAAGGGTTATGTTGTAAATATAATGATCTTCTTCCCGGTATATTAAAATATTCAATTTTTGATTCTGATTTATCTAATAACATTTTTTCATATAGTCTAGTATTATCTAACTCTATTTGTAAAGAATAAGGCATAGTTATAGGTTTAGTATTTCTAGAGATAATATTAAGGATTGGTGCCATAGGTGGGGGTATAATAGTTTTTCCTGCTAGGGAACTATATATGGTATGATGATTTGTTAAAGCATGAGCTATAGTGGCTTGAATACTTATAACTTTTCCTCTTGTTTTCATTAAATTTGGTTTTAATAATTCATGATAAATCATTATACTTTTTTGTATGAAGTTATCAATAAGACTTACTGTAAAGTTTGGATAAATTTTAAATTTTATTTTTTGGTATATTAAATTTCCTTGAATTATTCCTAAAGTTGCATCTTCTACTGAAGAAGTTATTCTACCATCTGTTATAAGTAAATTTATTGGGGTATCAATTCCTTGTCTAAAATATGCTTTGATTAAAATTTCTACAGCTCCTATATATAATTCTGTAATTTCTTTATTATTAGGTATTTTCTTAAGTTCTTCATTAATATATTCTCTACTAATTAATGGAATTCTAGTAGTTCCAGTACTTTGACTTATATC
>JANTPZ010009416.1:0-11090 GCA_025593235.1 Vachellia pachyceras
TTTTTTTTTTGAAACAACACGTCTTTCTTTCTTTATCATTTGGGCTTTTAATTCTCCAAAGATTTAAATGAGTCATTATTTCATGTATTTTTTTAAAAAAAATTAATTCATTTTAACATTATTTGATTATTAAAGGGTATCCAATGATAGAGTTCAAGCTGCCCAAGTCCACTTAAAGACGCAAACTTTTGTGCCAAAACATTTTTTTTTAAAAAAAATGATGACAGGAACCTTAAGGGAGAAGTTATTATGAAACAATCAATCCCTTCAACAAACTGTCAAACCGAAACCGTAAGTCCAAAGAGCAACCACGAAATCTCTATCTACTTCCTCGAAGCTTCTGGTCATCTTATAAATGCCATCCGCCATCTCCCCCCCATTTCAATCCCTACCTCCACTATACACACCAATATGGATAGCCATTGGCACCACCACCACCACCCTCCTCCTCCAGGCCCACCGCCACCCGGGCCTCCACCACCGGGTCCGCCTCCTCCTCCTCCTCCTACTCTTTACTATCCACCACCACCTCCGGCCCCTTATGCACCTCCACCACCGGGTCCACCTCCACCACCACCAGGTCCACCTGGCCCGCCACCACCGCCATATTTTTATCAACCGCCACCGGGGCCTCCTGGCCCTCCTCCACCACCAGGATGGCCATACCCTCCACCGCCTCCTTACTGATTAGTTAGCTTGTCGTAAGGCTTTTTCTGTATGCTTGCCTGGATTGATTATGGTAGTAGTATGTATGAGACAAAACCCAGAGCTTGTATGCAATATTTATTATATTCATAGCGCATATATATATATATAACTGTGTTACAGATTTCTGATCACTCTGTTGAACTGTGCGGACTGGAATTTCATATTGATTACTTTAGAATCATCAGATTCTGCTAGATTGTTTTTCTTACCTGGTTCTAGTTGTACTCTTGAGCGGTGAAAATAACAACTACTGAACCAGAACTTTCGTTGTTTGGGAAAAACAATATATTCAGTCCTGTTTCATCCTAATTATAAAATCGTATATACCTAATCGTATGCACGAAACAGTAGGTGGTGTTTTCTGTGACGTTACAATATACGGCCCTTGTATTTATTTGCATACATATTCTGGAGAGAAGCCTCAGCTAAGCTCAGGATTGCAGAAATTACTGTTTTGTTTCATATCAACTTCTCCAATCCACATTTGCCGAACAGAAATTTTGATGAAAGTAATGTTCAGGGACTTGAAATTTTATCAGATGGGAAAGCATGGCGCAAATCAGCAAAAGGAGAATGACACAAATACCTCTGAAATATTCAAACCCCATACTAGGACCACACGAATGTAGTACTACTTTAACCCAAGTGCCACATATGTTTTTGTAACTATGATTTCTTACATAGCCTTTCATTTAAAGAATAAACACTGAGACAAACAAAGCAACTGGCATATATTATCAACCTCCTAAAGAATTAGATAGCTTACTTTTTCACTAGTTCGAGTAACAAAATATTTGATGAATAAAACCTTTGATCATAAACCAAGCATCTCCAGTAGTTTCTTATACTGTTACTATAAGCAATGCTTTTATCGTATCAATGTAAACAAAACCAGACCAAAAGAATACTGAAAAAATGTGACATTCAAAATGTCCAGATCAATGTGCATTTGTGTATGTTTGAAAAAAAAAAAATCAACGGTGAGCACAAACTAAAACAAAAGCACATTGAAATTCATAAAATATATTAAAATCCGTAAAATTATCTCGAAATCTGTAAAATCATATCAGAATCCATAAGCTCCTTTTTCCCAACAAATTCCCAAACACACTTTATCTCATTACAAACCGTAAAGAAAATAACTATCAGGATCTAGTCATTGAATTGCATTTCAACAATCAAAACCCAATCGAAAGCACAACAGGGAATCATTGAAAGAAGCTGGGTTTCAAAAATTACAACCAAAAGTAAGCCTGTGTGTGTTAATAATCACATCCTAAATGTCTCATCCAATTTGAGATGGTTGATAGCAGCTGTAGAACTCAAGCATCCATGTTAATGGCATCTTGTTTGCATCCTTTAGAGTAAAATTATGAAGGCTCAAAACAAAAAGTTTCTCTATGCCTGTAAAATTCAAGATTCATGCTCATCCGGTTGAACATGATCAGGGGGAGCAAGTTGCACCTCTCCATTTTCATCAATCTGGGATGGGTGGTCAGTTGCAGGAGGTTGCTCTGCATTTTCGTTGTTCTCTGGATGGAAATTGATGGGGAACTTGGTAACCCTGGGTTTATCAGATAATATGTTCCTTTGAACCTTATCAATCAAAACCTTTGGTGGAGGTTCTTCTCTTAGGTGCTCATCCTCATAGTCATTGTTCACATAGTATCCCACTCTGACAAATTCCTGACCCAGATAAGAGCATGTCAACAGGAGCACTGTGACACCAATAATATCTTCTTCACGAATCTTTGACGGGTCCGGTGGATCTGCCTACAAAATATCAACAAGAATTTACAGATCACACTGCAATTAGAGCACAAAATCCATCAGTAATATTGTGCATGAAGCTTGCCTGTAATACAAATCGATAGTTTCCAACATTGACGGGACCGACAAGTACACTCTCAAGTAACTGATCGTACGTTTCATCCTCAGCAGATCCAACATAAATGAGCTTCCATTCCAAATCTGTCCTCAGGTGACAAAATAAGCCTTGTTAGTTTCGCAATCAGAGCAAAGCTTGTAATCCTTTGATTGGTGAAGCAGGGCTAGCAAATGAATGAAACAACATTGCAAGAGAAGTACATAACAAATTCAAATACAAGATTTCTCAAGAGATGTATGATTTCCAGGGAAAATAAAATCTTACTAAGAAGGATTTCAATATTATCATGTGAGTTTCAATTCAATGGATAGAGCATTAGCAGGAACTACTACCCAAATATAAGGATAGTTTTATATTGAGCTAGTTCAGCACTACTTTAAATTATCATATTGTCCCCATGCTCTCACTTAAGCTCCAATGTTATGTTAATCAACACCATCATCATTTTTTAGGGTAGGAAGCTACCATAATCATTTATCCAAAACTAGTGCGCTTTAAAGCAATCTCAAATCCCAAGATATTGCACTAAAATATTCTAGCAAGTATAATCTCCTCAGTAAGATAAGGAAATATACCCGTTTTGCAGATCTAATGACAGATAAGATTAATTAATACATAGAATCCAAGCCCCTGAAATCTTGTTGCGATTATAGAAACACTAATGCCAACTAAAGTTGCATACAAAATAAGCTATCTGATAATCGGGTAAAGAAGAAATAGTGCTATTTGCTACGGAGTCCAAACAAAAGTATCAATTAGCCATATTTATCAACTAAAGTAGGATGAAAAAAATTAGTAAGAATAGCTATATTCATCAATTATTCTTCGCTTTAGAGATCAATCAAGATATCCCACTTTGATACAATATGGATTCATTGTTATCCAAAAGACATAAACTTCTTCAACGACCAAGGGCGAAACCCTAATCATAGACATCTCTAGGGAAAAAGAGACGTGAACATCTCCTCTAGGGTCATACAAGAAACAAATCACTTTATTTTTATTTGCTCTTCAATTTCTCTAAAAGCGTCCAAACAAAGGAAGAAGAACGCAAATTTCAAACCAAAACGAACCCTAACCCAAACTTATAGTCCATCCAGAGAGATCGTTGCGCTTGAAAATAATCGACATTTTGAAGCAGAAAAAACGATGGGTGAAAAAGAGTACCGTCTTTGAGAGGAGTCAAGCACTCATAAGAAATCTCGAACTGAAAAGGGGTCAAGAACGAAGCGGGATTGTCAAGGACAGTCACGTTGGTGATGTTCACGGCACTCATTGCTCCAAATCAGAGAGAGAAGAGCATGCCAGAAAAAGCATGGGTGTTCAGGAAAACCTAGATAGCTTCAATGAGCAAAGATCACCAAAAAGCAAATCCAGGAACTGGAGAAGAGAGATGAAAGAAGGAAATGGGAGAGAATCAAAGATTGAGCCTTCTCGTTGAGATTTTGTGAAACAGAGAAGAGAACAGGAATGTTGAGGGAAATGGAGCGATGAGTCTAATACCGGATGGTGACCGGAGATAGACGGTCACGGCATCTGGCGGGAAGTTTCGAAACTTCTTCTTTCGAGGAGGGAAAACTTCATTTTTACAATTTTTGTAATAAGTGTCTGTGTAAGTAAATAGTTTAGATGTCCTAAATTTTAATATTTTTTAATTCATAATTCAACATTTGGTTTTACTATGCATGGTGTTTTAATTTTTTGGTTATTTTAAATAGGTTTTACAAATTTAAATATAAATTGTTTTAAGATAGTCTCTTAAAATTATCCCATCAAGAGTATTTTAAAGTGGTTCTATTAGTTATTGTAATGATATGAGTATTTTCTATAACTTTACTTACATCAATAATTTTTTGGGAAATAACATATAAAGTACTTGAAAAATGAGAAATAACAAAATGGTAATTCCAATTTCGAAAACCCCAAAATTAGTATTAGTTAAAATCAAATGACAAAAGTATTCCTAAACAATTTTTTTTAAAAAAAAAAGAACACTTCAACCACCGACGGACTCATTGGCACCGGCCGGTAGCCACCAAATGGTTAAAAGCATTGGTGGCCATTGGGTGAAGTGAATCATCATTAATAATTTCTGCTAAGTTAATTTTGATAATCATTCAAATTTTACTAAGTTTGGATTCTTATATTAATACCCTCTTGGCCCTCTTTCTTTATTTTTTCTTTTTATAACTTTCTCTCTTCATTCCCTCCACTCACCTCATGATGCATGTTTCTTCCTCTTTTGCATAAAAGTCACTTTTAGGTGATAATGCATTTTGATAAAAAGCATTGTCAAATACCCAACCAATTGCTCCACCGTGCCTTTTGCCTCAAAAACTCATTTTTTGGGCTTCAAATGCCCAACCAAACATGCGCTAAATTTAATGTCAATGCCACATTTGTTCTAAACAATATGTTGATTGGATATTTTTGCATGTAGAAAGAATTTTATCTCAACTTTTATAAACATACTTCTGTTACTGTTACGAGAAACATGCATAATATTATAAGATTGTCATTTTTATTCTCCACCTTACTCGTCATTGTCTTAAGAGTATTCTACCCAATCCTGTTGGTATTATGAACTTATTTTGATGTCTCCTCCTTGTACATATATATTATTTTTTAATAAAAAAGTTAACCTTCAGATGTTTACTGGAGTTAGAGCTCAAAGCTTAAAAAACGTTTATAGAGGTACTTACAAATTGCCCATCAACAAAATTTTTATATAACAGGATGATTTGAACTTATAAATTTATGAATTAGGACTTAATTCCTTTGGATCAACTTTATTGATTTCTTTTACATATTTTCTTGCAACGGAATTAGCGGGGATACTCAATTCTTTTGTTGTTTTTTAGGGTTTGGATTGCCTTTTAAAATTTCATGATCTAATCTTCCCTTTTCTTTTCTTTTTTTTTTAAAAAAAAGATAAACGCAGGCATGTACTGATTTGAACATATAATAATTTATTTAAATGTTTCTACAAAGTCGCTGAAATGCTGAGCCAACGTTATCTAATCAACGTGGGAACTGCAAAACAGACTTTACAATAAACTACCAGCTTCCTGCCTAGGGCTTCTCACAAAAAAATACATGGGAAACCATTCACTATGGAGCAAAATTTTCAACAGAATTCTGTCCCTCACAACTTTCCTGGGGTGATGATTATAATATCCAAAGTTTTAAATGACAAGTTTGAAGCAAAGGCCTTCAAATGGACCTGAACTTTTCTGACAAGTTTCATCCATTAATTGAGACGCCTAGAAAACTTAGACAGCATGAGCAACAGGTTCAGATGCATCTGCTTCTTCCCTGGAAATTAAGGGAGGTGAGTTAAAAAGGTAGATAAATTCCAGTAACTAAACTGATGAAGCAAGTTCCTTGACATTAAAAAATAAAAACACAGACCTAGACCCAGATAATTATTCAGTCATTATTGGGATAGGGGCATGCAAGGGAGGTAGGAAAGAAAAAACTTTGCCATAACAATTTAGTCATTCAGGAATGAGGAGAAAGAAAAACATGGTATGAAAAATATCACAACCATGTTAAGAATTTAATGATGCATTGAGAAGTGCAGTGCAACGGCAACATAGCTATGGAAGACCTATTTACAATACTGCACCACATGCCATTGATAACAGTTGATTGAAATGTATCGCTGAACCATATAATATTGCATTTGCATCTCTACAAGAACAAAACTAAAATATACAACAAGGAAATTAAAATGCCAAAGAAGGTACGGATTCTACCTTCCAATTCCTTCTCCAACTTCCATTCTGAAAAAGCTCCCAATCTTCACAGGAGAACCCACTTCTTTGGATAGATTATTCAGCACCGCCTGCAGGGTAACATGACAAACATAGAACATATCACCTTTATTTGCAGGCCTATGATTTAAAAAATTGACAAGATCTTCCATGAGATTATTAATCCTAGCTCCGTAGTAACACATGATCCTAATCCAAGGTATCTAAAAGTAATAATGTTTCCTTCACTCTTAAACTACCGGAAACTAAATTCCCAAAGTCCACCCTCTATTGCCTTTTTCAACGTGAACACGTCCTAATCTGATGAGCCCAGTGCTTTAAATGTGAAGACCGAGTCTTCAAAAGGGAGATATATGTGAGTGAGATAAAATTATGGACTAGGAAGTTTGATGGATGGGAAATATCGGGAGTGTTTTCATTGTGGTTAGCTACCACGTGATGTAACATCCTTGACAAAGATATCTGAATCTGCGAACATCAACGTGTAGCACCGAAAATTTAGTTTTAATTTTGATGTCAGTCTAGTATTATTAAGAACTTCTGCATCCACCAGAAACATATAATATATTTATTGTACGACTGATATGCTACTTCAGTCCAAATTCCTCTCAATAGAGTTTTGTGATAACTACCAAGAAAAAGGGAGGAGGTTGATTTTTCTGGCCTGCCACATCTGTGCAGAGACTGACTTTCTTTCACCAAATCATTATACTATACAATAAATATTGACATCATATTATAAACTTGTTCAGTGGAAGCTTGCATACCTTCACATTCATAGCATCATTTATGATAAACTTCTGCTCCAAAAGCACAACCTCCTCAAAATATTTACGTAAACGTCCTTCTACCATCTTGTCTATGGCCATCTGAGACTTCCCGGAGGCTTCAGCCTGAAATGTTAAAGGCCTAACCCAATAAAAAATTGAACATAGTCGTTTTAAAATAGGGTAAAGAAAGTGACATCACAGGAACTAGCACAATTTAGAGAGCCAGCATTGGATAAATATATAGCGGATTGCATCAAACGCCAAAAGAAAAATGCCATGAGCAGCATTTGCTGAAAATTTTACCTTGACTTGTGAACTTGTAAATTCTAAGCAAAATTGATATTCAAGAAATTTTATTAGATATTCCATTGAAGCTTTGGCATTGAACAAACCAAGCGACAAAATTACAGATAGATTTGTTTTATTTTCTTGAGTAAAAAAAAAAAAGCTCAGCAGCCTCAGTTGAAGACCCAAGTACCAATAAACTAGTTTTATCATTAATTGAATGTTACTATACCATATAAGTTGAAGTGCTTGTTCCTTGCTTCTTGGGCTTCGGTAATCGGAATTGGAAGTTACGACTATAAGTCTATAACCCATTTATTGGCACCCCAGTTTGTTGGAAATCTATTTAAGAGAGACATTTCACACACATATTTATTTAACTATTTATTCTGCAGATTGTTATATGTGCGGTTCAGATGGGATAATCAATTTACGCCCACTCAACCCAAAGAAGGTTCTGAACCAATAGCCTGCACCAGTGATATCACATTAATGATCTTTTCCCCATTTTATAGAGTTTTAAGCCTTATGATTCATACTGAGATATTTTCATTAGGTCTTAAATATTAGTTGCAAGCTTTTTCAGAGTTTATAGTATAAGCTTACAAGTTGACTTTACAAGCTTGCCATGAGCTGGCTCAAAACTCATTAGTTAACTCAGATTCACAGGTAAACCAACCATGTAAAGGGGACTGGTAATTCTAGTGGTCGGTACCCTAGGTCATTGAGTTAAGGAAACTTATTCAAACTTTACTTCTGACATGCTTTCTGTAAATTCAGACCAATACTTCAGGGTTTAATAGCTGACCTTATGCTGTTTAAAGATAAGAACCCAAGCTCAGGCTTATGTCTGTAACAATTATGCTTAATAAAGTCTGAAGGCTAGAGAATAAATAAAAAAATTAATAAATAGATGAAAACATTCTACTAAAATTGTTTCAGCAACTTATTATAGCTGTATGTTGAGCATGGACCCAATGTCTCAAATATAACTCAAACAGAAATTATAGAGTACCTGAGATTTAAGAATCTCACGCTCATTCTCTAATGCTTCGGAAGAAACAAGTTCCTTAGATAGGAATAATGGTTTTGCTGCCACTACATGCATGGCTAATTCTGATCCTACCCGCTGGACTGCATCCAGTTGATTTTTAACATCATCTACTTCAAGAGACAAAATTCCAGCTATGCGACCCAAACCTATTGTTAGAAGAAAGTAAGTCAGGATCCTTAGTGTCTTGAGATTCTGGGAATTGCAAATGATTAGCCACTTGAAACAAGATTTTGTTGCAGAAAATAGTAATGATTAATTTCATGACTGTTGCTTCAGTGTATGGGCTATATAATAGTATGCTGATGAATGCATCAATAAAAGTAATTGACTCAATTTAAGTTATTTTCACCTGGTTGGGGACTGGTATGGAGGTATGTAGATATAACACCCTGAGATGGTGTTGACATCACAAAGCCTCTTCTAAGTTTCACATTCTCTCCCATTATTGCTGCCACTTCAGTAATTGCACTTTGAACAGTTGTTTCTCCATTGATCTTTGGATGCTCAAGATTCAACACCATGTCCTGGTGAAAGCATGACTTAAATACAGATCTTAAACAAATTCATTTTACTAGAGATGTGGAAAGACATGAATGTAAAAATATCATCTTACAGTAAACTAATTTACTCATTAAAATAGGGCCAGTCAAAATAACTACTTATAGATTAATGAATGTATAGTAAAACCAACATTAAATTAATTGTTCTTATCATGAAAATCATCCTCATAAAATTTCATATGTATCCAAAATTTTTACATCAACCATCAGTTATACTCTAGAATTTCACGTACATGATATATTTCAAATACATAAGCTTCTAACTATTTGTGTATAAACTTAAAAATATAATATTTTGATAAAGTTTGACAAAGAAAATATTTAAAACTGTACAAACCACAAGGGGATTAAGATTATGAGTCATACAATGAAACTATGGGAAAAGGTGATTGAGCACAGGTTGAGATGGGAAACTTGTATTTCTGGGAATCAATTTGGCCTCATGCAAGGAATGTCCACAACAGAAGAGATTTATTTGCTAAGAGGGTTAATGGAAAGGTATCGAAGCAGAGGAAGAGACTTCATATGATTTTCATTAACCTAGAAAAAGCTTATGATCACATGCCTAGAGATGTCCTTTGGAAATCTTTGGAAGAAAGGGGTGTGTGTAGCTTTAAAGTCATTCAAGATATGTATGAAGGGGTAACAATTAATGTTAGATTACCTAGAGGTGAGACAAAAGACTTTTCCATAAAGATTGGTCTACGTCAGGGATCATTTTTAAGCTCATATTTGTTTAATCTAGTACCAGACATTATAACTGGGCTTATCAAACAAAAGACCCCTAAGTGCATGTTTATGAAGGGGTAACAACTAGTGTTAGATTGCCTAGAGGTGAGACAAAAGACTTTCCCATAGAGATTGGTCTACGTCAAGGATCATTTTTGAGCTCATATTTGTTAAATCTAGTATGAAACATTATAATTGAGCTTATCAAATAAAAGACCCCTAAGTGCATGTTTTTTGCCAACAATATAGTTCTTTCGACTGAATCAAGGAAAGAAATTAACTCTAAACTTAAGATTTGGAGAAGGGCTTTGAAGTGAACGAGCTTTCGTCTAAATAGGGGCAAGACAAAATATATGCATTGCAAATTTAATAAGAGACAAGTTGGGAGTGATTTGGAGATGACATTGGAGGATCAAACTATTCCACATGTGACAAAGTTTAGATATCTGTGATCAATTATACAATAAGATGGTAACGTTAACCATAAAATTCAAGCTATGTGGTGTAAATGGAGGTGAACAACTAGAGTTATTTATGATCTAAATTATCTAATACAGTAAAACGAAAGTTTTATAATACAACTATAAAGTCAGCAAAGCTATATGGTAGTGAATGTGCAGCTCTAAAGAGACAACACAAGCATAAAGTGGGGGTGGCTGAGATGAAGGTGTTGAGATAAATATGTGGCCATGCTAGAATGGATAGGATTTGTAATGATCAAATTTGTGGATGCGTTGAAGTGGCAGCTATTGAGAAGAAAATGGGAGAAAATTGTTCGAGGTGGTTTGGATAGGTTCAGAGAAGGCAAGTGGAGGCAACGGTAAGGAGGGCGGATCGAGCAGTATGGAGTCTTTTGAAGAGAGGTAGAGGCATGCTTATTAAAACCGGACCGGCCGGTTCGGACCGGAAACCGGCGAACCGGCCACTGGTCCGGTCCGATTCGCAGTTTGACCCCGGTTTGGGGTCAAACCGGTCAACCCGGTGGTGACCCGGGGTCAACCCGGCCGGTTGGGTGGGTTGACCCGGTTCTCTGTTTTTTTTTTAATTTTTTAAAAAAATTTATTAGGATGAAAATGAAGTTGTTGGATTAGAATGTGATATGAACAATAGAATCTAAGAAGTATGAACCACAATTTGAGGAATTATAGTTTTCTTCATCAGTGGAAGACATATATACGTCCTAGAAAAAATAGGAGGTGCCAAGATAAATGAAGACAGCACTATCAATTATACTGTAAGTCAAAAGATAAATTTGTATACGCCCTAAAAGAATACAAGTTGGTATTTTCCCACCTAAACTTCTTCCATAATGTCATTTTG
>JANTPZ010009419.1:0-10592 GCA_025593235.1 Vachellia pachyceras
ATCTCGATGCGAAACTGTTTTTCTCCAATATTACAGGTGTTAAGCCGCTTGACTGCAAGTGCTGAACCATCAGGAAGGTCTGCTTTATAGGTAGTCCCAGTTCTTGAAGACAAGATGATGTTTTTAGAATTGAAATTATTCGTAGCCGCCATCAAATCTCCTAGTTTAACCTTCACAAGGGGTTTCTGAAACAATGTAACTTGAACAAGTCTGTGACCCCTCAACCTCGCAGCCCAATCATCACTCATTCCAACCCAAAATCCTCTCTTATTTCTAATCAACCGTAAATGATACCACCACCACAATCCAAAAGCCAACAATAAAGAAGCAGCAGCACCAAAGACCCCAGCAGCGATGATAATGGCAAGATTCTTCTTACTCAACCCACCACACTTGGATCCAAGGGGACCCCCGCAAAGTCCACTATTCCCAGCAAAATCTTCCTTGTCATAACCATTTAAATACGAAGGAATCGTACCAGTAAGATGATTATTAGCAACAGAAAATATCCTTAGCCTGGCCAAACTCCCAAATTCGGAAGGAACAGCACCCGTAAGTTGATTATTGGAGAGAATCAGGGTATTCAAGTAAGTGCAATTCACAAGAGTAGGAGGTATTTGCCCATAGAGATGATTATCGGACAAGTCCAGTGTCACTAAAAATGGCAACCAATCGCATATCTGCGAAGGGATCGTACCGGAAACGTCGTTGGACCCAAGATCCAGTTTCTGCAGACTCCTACCGCAATACTTCAACGACTCCGGCACCTGGCCCGAGAGTTTCATATCCCGGAGCTCCAGATTGAGAACCCGATTCTCCTGGGGGTTCCAGCACGTAACGCCGACGAACGTGCATATAAAACCGGCGGTCCTGTTATCGAAACGCCAAGAAGCAAGCTTCCCCTGAGGATCACTGAAAGAGCTTTTGATGCCTTTAAGGCATTGCACGTCGTCTTCTGCCTGCGAGGCAGCAAAACGCCATAGAACCGCCAAAATACAGAGCAGTAAAAGCAGACGGTTCCGGGGATCCAGCAAAGAATTTGCCATGATCTGGGTATAAAAGGCCTTGGTAAGAGCTGCGAAATATGCACCAAGACGATTGTGGGAAGCGACCCAGAAAAGGAAAGAGGGAGTTAGAGAGCATGGGCTTTTCTGGGTGCGTTTGGGGAAGAGAGAATTTGAGGCCGACGGGCAATCTGTGGAAGTGGACTGTGTATATAGTGTCTCTGATAAGAACAGCTTTGACTAGAGTTGTTTATTTATTAGGTTAAAAGAAGGTGCTTGACCAAATATTCTCTAATTTCATTAATTTATTAATTATTGGCAGGAGAATAATTCCTAATTATCATTGCTCACTCCACTTGTTATGATTAGTTACAAATTGCACCTTACGTCCTTAACTTTTGACTAATTAAATAATAGTATATTGCGTATTTCACTTAATGAGTGAGTTTGGAAACGCGTTAAAGAAGTACTTTTACGTAAGTCGAAATAAACATATGAAGGAGATTATCCTATTTTACGAAAAAATACTGTTGAACGTGCGTTTAGACCCTGCAAACGCTGAGGCAAATCGGCACAATAATGTGATTGTTTGGGAAGCATGTTATGCCCTCGTTGTATACAAGTCGAGACAAAACTCCTCTCACATACTTATCTCGAGTTGTATATAATCAC
The DNA here is from genome assembly GCA_025593235.1 of Vachellia pachyceras. Lineage (NCBI taxonomy): Eukaryota > Viridiplantae > Streptophyta > Magnoliopsida > Fabales > Fabaceae > Vachellia > Vachellia pachyceras. The sequence goes on from JANTPZ010009419.1 coordinate 1,677, forward strand.
TCTCCCAACAAATTCCTAAACATGCACAGTGCCCGTTTGTTCATTAACAAAGCTTTTTATATTGTTAGTATTAGGGTTATTTTAGAGTCTATATTTTATAATTTTTCATGTTCTTATTTGGGTACATTAACCATTTGTAATAACCTATAGGCTATATGCCCATGACATTGGTTAAACCAAACAAAACAAGAATGAGAGGATCTAACATGTTGAACTAGTCATTGTAAGTTGGGGGGTGACAGGCTGTGGTACCAGATATTTGTTACCAGAAGATCTACTAACTCAGAAACAGTATGTGTTGAGAATACTATAATAAATCAATAAGGTAATTTCTCACTTTCAGGCTTCTTATCTCCATCATTCAGTGAGGTAATGACTCGCTTTTGGATTTGCATGAACAATGACGTTAACAGCTCAGGAAATTGAACTCCAAAGATATTTTTTTAATAATTCCATGCTGGTGTATATTGATGCATGACTTGGAAAAATATACACAATCCACGTTTAATCATTTTATTTAAGGTCCAACCATAATGAGTTATTATAATTAAAAGGGTCAACGTAACTTTTGGTCCTCACAGTTTCACTCGATTTGCGTTTTGGTCCCTATAGTTTTAAAATTGTGTTTTTTGTCACTGAAGTTTAGTCTGTCTGAAACCGTTAACCCATATAGTTTTAAAAGGACCTAACTTAGATATTAACACCGTTAAAATTGTTAACTGTCGCTGATTGCATTGTTTACTGACGTAGCTTGATGACGAGATTTATTGGATCGGTGACTTGGATTTAAAAAAACATGAGGTCTGTATGGAGAAGACTAATCTGTGACAAAAAACATTTTCGCATGCAGAGACCTGAGATAGACGATGGTGTTCCGATTCAAGGTAAATATAATTCTGCCCATATTTAGAATTTTCATCTTCACATGCAGAGATCATGATTCAAACTTTCATTAGAAGATGTGCCTATATTTAGTGATCAATAATATCCCAAACAATATTAAATTCAATAGAAGAATTCTTGCACCTTAGAAAAAAATTAAGCACAATACTGTATATACAAGCCCCTGTAACCCCGATCAAATGCTACATTCTGAATATTGAAAAAGCTAGAATTTTTAAACACGAATAGTTACAGCCTTTGGTAGTTATGAAGTCTTTTTATGTCACAGCTGCTTTATGTCATTTTTTGGGGGGAAGTCTGATTTAGGCGATTAGGTAGGACATACATGCAGACACAGGCGCGCACACACATTCATGCATGTATATATGTATGGATAAAAAAAAAGTTAAGGTTTGGTGCAGTCAACGGTCAAAAGCAAGCTGATTGATATAATGTGAATGATGGATACTGACTCCAAACAAAAAATCGACAGATTAAGCCAGCTTTCTCCTTTAATGCATTTAGAAAAATGAAAATATTAATTTATCATTTTAAACATAAAACATCGTCTGCATTTACACTGGATGTAGTGTTAAAATGATTGTCTAATTACCAATAATGAAGGTGTACATTGGGTGTGTTTATGAATCCGTTGGGAGAAATGAGTTTATAGATTTCAAGAAGAATTACAGAATCCAAAAAAAATTTACAAATTTTAATATAGTTTTTATGGATTTCGAGATGATTTTTACGGATTTCAAGTTGATTTTGTATTAGTTTACATGTACCGTTAGAAAGAAGTTCTTCTCAAACACGTATTATATATTAAGAGATCAACAAAGCATGTCTGACTGTATCATCATCACATAGCCTATATAATTTTGGTGATGTTAAATGAATTGTAACCTTTCGAAGGTAGGGGTTATTCCCTCACTTGGGATCTTAATTTAGGTGTAACTAATAATTAGTAAAAACAAAGCACCGAAGTGATGTAGGTGAATTTTAACAAATCATCGAGCAGAGGATGGCTTGGGATAGTCATCTCTCTTGCGTACGGCTTTTGGGGATGGATATAGAAGACACAATTTAGCTGTCATGTTCTTAGTTAGCTGTTCTTCTTTTGCTTCAAAGTGAAGTAGCAGCATTTTTTACACTTGAGATATAAATCGTTTTGGGGCCATCTGCACATATATATATATATATGTATATCATAACTTGGTCGTTGAACTTCTTCTCATCGCATCTCATCTCATGCATGCTTAAACCCAACTCATATCAGAGATTCAGAACCAATTCTCAATAGCTTTTATGCAGCTTGCAATGATGCAAAGGTTATTAATATACTTTGCAGAACTTTAGCGTAAACAACAGTGCAGAAAGTGTGAAAATACGGGAGCATCGAAGTTACAAATAAACAATTTCTCATTGGATAGCCATTATGTCTAGGAAAGATGTCTACAATAAGTACGGATTATGGTTTGTTTGAATTTGCTTACGTTGAGGACCCTCATGTGACTCCAAACAAAACTCATTTCATATACTTATTCTGTTGATCGTAAAATCGCAATTATTGAAAAATCAGTTTGGGGTTCTAAAAAGCCAATCCAAGCAAGCTCCGGTGTGCACTCTATCCGCTTGGTCGTGTTAGGAAAACGAGGTGGATACAGACACATTCTGATACACATTCACAAAAAGCTATCATCCCACTGAGAGAATGATGAAGGCTTTCGGCGTTGGTGTGGCTTAGCTTGTTTGGTGACAAGGATTAGGAGATTAAAAGGGGCAAATTAGAGAAAGGGAAACATTGGGAGAGATGGAAACAAAACCTAAAGAATAAGCCAATGAATTAAAAGCCGTGGACATACATGCCTCTCCACCACACACAGCTTCGCAGCTCGATCATATTCCTAATTCCTTCAAGCCTGGACTTGGACAGAAAGGCAACAGATTTCCCCAATGTAAACAAGCTATGAAGGTACTCACGTATTTGGATTAGTATTATAAATTTCTTTTCTTTTATGTTTTACAGCTTACGAAGTAAACTCGTTATATGGATTTTATTTTAATTTACAGTAATTTTTCAATGATTTGACAAACAGACATCTTATCATATTTACTTCTTATGAATATTAACTATCAATAATATCTCGTTCATTTTCTTAATTAAAATGACATTTTCATATCAAATTAAATAACCTTCCATCTATTCCCCTAGAAGCCCTTTCCTTTTTATTTCCCTTTTATTTGCTAAATACACATATTCTCCTATTGGAGATAATGTTATTTGAAACATCATCAACACTAAATGTGAGAAGTTTTAATAGTGGGGATTTAAATTTTAGTTCAACACATTGCGTGTAACTAACTCTAGACCTAATAGTAGTTGGGAAATCATTTCCTCGTTCCTACAATTTCGGGCCTCCTTACTCCTTACCAAGGTGAGGCTTGGGGTTTTACAGGGAGTTGAAGTCTGTGCACAGGACTAGAGATGGGAATACGGGCCAGCCCGTGGGTTGCTGGCTGGCCTGCACGGGGTGGCGGGCTAGCCCACCAACAACCCCCCAGGTGGGGGGCTGGGAATCCCCAGCCCGAGCCTGCCAGTTTTTTATTTTAATTTTTTTATAAAAAATATTTTTTTTCTATTTTTTACCCATTTTTTTCTATAAGATTGCATATTTTCATGACCTTCTTTTCAATCTCATCAATAAATATTCAATAATTTCTTTAAAATAGAGTTTAATATTACTTTTTACTTTGTAAAAAAATATTGTGATGAAAAAAAAGTAAGAAAATATATATAATATGCATTTTTAAAAAAAATTAAAACAGCGGGTTGGCGGGCTCAACCCGTCTAACCCGCAGGTTGAGCGAGGCGGGTTGGCCAGTGTTAGGCGGGTTGGGCCCGTGGGCCTAACCCATTTTCTTAACCCTACACGGGACAAGGCAACATCATGTTTTTTTTAAGTTTATTGAAATCCCAAAATGTTGTTTGGGTTAACCTTCTGGCCCAATGATTAGCTGACTTTGGAAATTTTTTACTTTATTTCCAACTTAATAGTTGAAAAGCTAATTTTTAACATACCATTTTAATTGGCAAAGGATTCATCTTTTGACCCATTTGAAAATACAGTAGAGTAGTACTTCTACACAAATCGAGATAAATATGTAAAAGAATATTATCTCGTTTTACGGAAAAACAATGTTAAATGTGCATTTAGGAGGTACAGAAGTGTTGCCAAACACTATATTGTCGAGAGTTTAAATCCTAAGAAGTAATATTTAGTTGTGATTTTAATCATGGTGTTTGGGTAAGTATATTCAGTTTAGGAAAGCAAGGTGAGTTCTTACTATTAAAACAAAATAAAAAGAGTTTATTTATCATATTCTTGTATCCACGGTAGGCTTTAACCTACTCTTAAATCATATGTAAGCCCAACATCCGTACTACAATTTTATACCAAAAATAATTTAATGTACCATCTAAATAAATTTATATCAAATTGATTATTTTTTTTATAAAAACACATCTAAACATAGATAACATTGCACCATTTAACTTTACGTCATTTCAGTTGGTAAAAATATTCATGACAAAAGTCACTTTTATATACATGATAAATCATAATATAATACTCCATCAATTCTAAATATAAGAAATAACTGTTAATATTATTATTTTTTAAATTAATTTATGTATCTATATAAAACTTAATATTAATTAGAAGAATTTTAGAAAGATAATTACATATTTAGTAAAATTAATAATTAATTTATTTTAACGTTTTTAACGTGCTTAAATTAGTTAAATAACTTGTGTATGTGTGTGTATATATCAAATTTGATATAATGCCGTACCAAAATGATTAGTAATGTGATGACACAACACTCACGGGGGAAGAAAGGAAGCGTCTTTCAAAATTGAAAGTTCAGAAAAGGGGACCCCAAGCAGCGCGTTCCCACGCAATTCATCTTTTGGATCTGCGCCTCAGGCCCCACCTTCTCCTTCCTCGCGCGCCTGCTTCTTTTTCTGACCCAACCGGCCAACCCCATCCTTCACTCTACGCCATTAACAACCCTTTTCGTCTCCCCACTCCCACACGACGTCGTCACGATCGCTCCAGTTGATAGATAACTAACGGAAATGCCAACGACTGATCGAGACGTGCCCGTCATTCAAATGCTCTCACGAGGCTAGTTGTGTCAAATCTCACCTGCGAGGGAACAACTCTTTCGTTATCGTTCCTCTCCAACCAACGCTGATACAAATACCATACAAGTAAGCTCCCGCGATGGAGGCTGCCCGGATTACAATCGTCTCTCATCTCTGAAACTCTCGATTCCAACTTCAATTTCACTCACATTGCTTCCCCTACATGGAAGACCAAGCTCAGGTGCTCATCAAAATCTCGTCTTTTAACTTATAATCTTGTACGATAACCTAACTACCCTGTGCTCCGTCTTCTACCACCTCCATCACCATTGCCATCGCCTCCGATTCCTCATTCTATGTGACTGGCACACAGTTGGAAAGACGATTTTTTTAACCTTTTTTCCTGTATTGCGATCTTCGTTCTGAATTCAAATTGTTGATTTTTGATATTCGTTATGCTTTGGGTTGTCAAAAGTAGTTCTTTTATACTGTGATGTTTCCCTTTTTCCCTGTGTGATTGATTTGTGCCTAATGTGCTTCTGCGTCTGTTTGTTGGATGATGTTTTTTTTTGGTAGAAAATGATGGCCCTGAAGAAGGCCTACGCGAACATCATTCTGAACACGGCAAAAGAGGCGGCGGCCAGGATAATGGCGTCAGAACGAAGAGCTGTTCAGTTTCAGCTGGAACTTGCTTCGACAAAAGACGAGGCCCTTCGGATGCTAGTCCGCTTGAAGCAGATGATCGACACCAAGGTTTCGATCGCAGCTTAACACTTTTTCTTGTGGTTTTCTATTGTTTGTATGGATTCTCAATCTTTGGTTAACATTGATTCAGAGCGTGACATGATTGATCTGAGTTGGTAATGAAATTCGAGATCTTTTCTGAATTTGTTCTTAATTTACATCAGCTGGTGCTATTGTATTTAGAACGTATCAGTTGGCAATTTAAATTTTCTAAACAACAAAGAGACTGATTTGGTAATTTTCCCCATAAGTTTCTACTGCCTGCTTCTTGAATTTGCTTTCAGATGAAAAATCATAACTATTAAATGCGATTAAAGCAAACCTTTCACTGTTCACGTGGAATTGCCATCACTGGCCGGAATCTGCGTGAAATAAAAACTTTGCAACTTTAAGCTTCATTAGTATTTTGTATTTTTTGAGGTAGAAATCATTTTCTTTTGGGCTGGTTGACATAGCCTGATTTATTGTTTTGATTGTGTTTTGTGTTAACTTCCTTAGTCTTCTTCCTTCTCTCTGTTATCCCCCTGCGCTTTTGCTGTTCATGTGTCTCAAACTGTTTAGCATCTTTAAATTGAACATTTTGCCCCTCACGATGTTGATATTTTACAATTAGAACTTGGACATTGGTCATTTAACTGGCTTCATCATAATGTAACCTCTTCCAGTCTTCCCCCTGTTGTTGTGTCTTTCCTCTTTACCGGACATAACTTTTAACTTCTCTCCTTCTCATCTTTCAAACATACATTATTAAACGTATTGTTTCCTGAATACTTTTGCTTGCGCTCATTTTTTATTTTTTTCCCACCATTCTCATTGATGACTTCCCTATAGGAATTGAGCTAGTAACATGCTGTTTACTTCAAATCTGAAGATTATTTTGGCTTCAGAGGAATTTCAGCTTTTTTGACCTCCCTGTTTGCTGGTATCTTTAAGCTGCCCGTCTTTATGAAAATAAGATTGCGATTAAATTGTTTGTGACTCAGACGAACCATAGTTTCTTTAAGGGTGGTTTATAGGGCCTATAACTTGAGCTGACACTCAGCTTCTACTTGATTTGAGATTGAAATATAATATGCTTGGAGGCATATTTTCATGGAGCTTAAGCTTCTCTTCTTTTCATGTGTATCTTCATGACCCCATGTTAATATATTTTTCATCATGTCACATGTTTGTTTCGTTCACCAATTCCTGCACAACTGAATCTTCTGTCCTCCCACTCAAAAGAAGAAAGTTTTCTCAAGTAAGATGTCATAAGCCCAAATGCTCTATCTCACACACAGTGCCAACTTATATCATGTTTCAGTTTCTTTTTCTGCGAAGGCTCCGTGACATTTATGCTTTCTTCTGCAATGGAGAGCTAGTCCTTACACTTCCATTCCTATGATCTTCTGGAGCCAACACAGACAAGAAAGTTCTTTGGTATTTGCATGAAAGAATCTACATGAGGAAGGAAATTCTACTGATTATTGCATAGCCAAAATTGTTTATGTTTCTGTGCTTAAAGTTCTTAAAGCATATAATATTATATCTTAATGGTTTGTAGAATCCTTGGCTATTTGTTTTGAAAGACAACTCTAGTTTACTGGCACTTCCTTCTTTGAATTGTTTACCCAGCACTTTTGGAATGCGGTTTCATGTATTTCTTCTTTTACAGACAGCAGAAGCAGAGATGACATCCTTGAATGACCAAAGAAAAATTGAAGAACTTGAAGCACAGCTCAATGAAGCGGAGGATGTTATAACAGATCTTAGGGCAGAGTTGAAACAGGTTTGGCTTGTGTTAGAGAAAACAAAGAAAACTCAGAATCAGTTATCGGAAGAACAAATTAAAAGGCAAGTGGCAGCTGTTGAGTTAGAGAGAACAATGAATACTCAGAATGAGTTATTGGAAGGACAAATCGAAAGGAAAGCAGAATCTGTTGAGGGGAGTGCTAAACAAGATGTGACATTACCCATCCCTATCCAACAACGTGAATATGCAACGACTTGTGATGTGAAGAATGTGCCCTTGAATCAGAATGTTCGAGATGATAAGTGCTGTTATGCAATGAAACAGACTGAGCTTTGCTGCATCTCTAATTTGGAGGATTATTATGCTCATAATTCTAACCTTTCCTCTATCATTGCGAGGGGCAAGGAACCTGAATTGTACAAAAATGGATGTACTCAGAGAATTCGTGCGTTGGAAGGAAAATTGCTGAATGATAAGCCGCTCACTCAAGATGAACAAAATGGGCATTTTGGTGTGAATAGTGGGTTTGTCGTCAAAGACGGTGGCAAGGAAGTTGCAAAGTTTAGTGCACGGTCCTCCAGTACCAAGAAAATGAAAATAAAGAAGCATGTTAAACGGAATGGAATGCAAAAGGCAAAGACTTTTTCCTATCTCAGGTCGTGCTTTGTTCCTTGTTGTAAAAGGCACATTGATGAAGACTACAAATCTGATAAAGTTGCTTGCTCTTTACCATCTATCAAGCCTTTCACCATTAACAAATCAAGAAGAACAAAAGGATGCTGGCCTGCAAGAAAGAAATCTTCCGTTCATGACTGTTGTAAACCATCATTTACTCTTAAGCAGTGCTCATCTGGCTCAAATAATGGCAAATGTCTTGAAGATGATGAGAAGAAGCCAGTGTCCCATTTGACTGACATGGAACCTGTGCATGGGCCCAGCAGTGATAAATCGAATATCAGGATGATTAGTAAGTTTGAATTCATGCAGGAGACTGCAGAGAGGGATAAGGAGTCATTAGATGCATGCATTTTGGAGAATTTGGCTAGGGGTAATGAAATGAAATTAGCTGATCGAATTGGTGATGTTAAAGCTGACGTTGTTGATGTTTCGTGTACAAATACTGATTTGGAAGACGCAAAAGCATTTGAAGAAAATAATGAATCTTCTGGTCAAGCAGATGACAGAAAGCTTCTCAAGTACACCTTCTGTAGGAAACGGAAAAAGGAATCCTTGGACAATCCTGAAGAAAAAACAAATTCTGAGGAGAGTCCTGTGAAGAGGAGGGTAGAAGAGGAACAAAATGGTGTTTTTGAACCACAGATATCTAGCTTGATGGATGAATCTTCAAGAGATAGCCATCCCCTTGCTCAGGTTGCTCGCCAGGTCTGTGTCAAATCCTCCTGTTATC
>JANTPZ010009425.1:0-10361 GCA_025593235.1 Vachellia pachyceras
TAGAAGAATACAAGTTGATATTATCCCACCTAACCTTCTTCTATACTGTCATTTTGTTGCATGTTAATTGCTCTTGTCCCATTTGTAGAATACATGGAGGAGAACATTTTTGTGTTTGAAAGGGAAAAATAAAAAGTGAGAAGGAAACACAAAATGTTCTCTTACCATATATATTTTGATATTTTGTTATGATGAATATTTTGAAACGGTAAATAATGTTGGATAATAGATAATCTATAAGTATATTATTGATTTGATAATTGTAATTTTGTTAATAAAGAAATTTACTACTTATTTTTTGAAAATTTTAATTTTAGATAATTTGATTGTATTAATATGTGATAATATTTATTTTTTTAATTTTTTATTCTTCACCGGTCTGACTCCGGTCTAACCCACTGACCCTTGACTCACTTCCTTGCCCGATTAAATCACCGATCCAGTTTTGATAACCTTGCATATGATAAAACAGATGTTTATATTCATGCTTAAAATGATAATTAAATAATTATATAAAACGTGCATTTTTATATAAATCGAGATAAATATATGAGAAGAGTTTTATTTTAATTTACGTAAACGTAATTCTGAATATGATTGTGAAATATGCACAAAATAGGTTTCCCCATCGTTCATTTGGGTTCAAATTTTTTAAGCTCCCTGCTGAACCAATCCAGCTTGCATGGTTGGACTCTTCAATGTTGAAGCTTGTGAATACGAGCCTAAAGAAAACGGGTCGAGGTCGGATGCCGGGTTTGAAAAGTGAAAACTGAAAATCATGGTTGAGACTTGAGTGTCTACTGTTCCTAGTTAGACCCTCCCTCGTTAGCGAGAAATGGCGCGAAATTTGCATCTCTCCCGCTAATCCTACATGCTCGCCATCCCCAGATTTTCCGCTATCAGTATCTCTACTCGTCTTGCTGGTTTACCCCGCGTTCTCTCCAATTCCGTTCGTATTCGTTACTTCTCAAGTTCAACTCGTTTCTTTTGTTCCTGCTCCGAAAAGCCTCCTCGTATGGCTCCTCCTCCGTCTTCTTCATCCTCGCCTAGAATCTCTGCAGAGTATGCCAAGTCGAATAGGTCTTCTTGCAAGAAGTGTTCCCAAAAGATTGACGCAAAATCCCTGAGGTTGGCTCTCGTTACCAGAGACAATCGAGGGTACGACTTTGTTAAATGGCATCACCTCGATTGCTTCCCCTTTGATTCCAAGATACTTGCCTCGCCTGAGTCCATTGAGGGATTTTCGTCGCTGGAGGTCAGGTTTTTAATGTTGTTTTTTTCCTCATTAAATTTTTTTTTTGTTTTTATGGAAAGGGGAAAATACTCTCTTTATCCTATAAATTACATTTCAACTGAATGCTAGCCATCTGCTGTTATTTTCAGCGTAGTGATCAGGATTCCATCAAGAAGTTTTTGGCCGGACTTGACAGGTCTCAAGAGGTGAGCACAATCATCTTTAACCCACACTTTAAATAGGAAGCCCTCGTGGAAGTATCGGACTTGATTGGCTGTAGGAAATACTAGCATAATGAGTTACTCGTCTCGTTAATCTTGTTTCTATTTTCTAATATAGAGCTCTGCAGATATTAGGTCAAACAAATAGCGATAGTGTATCTCGATCCACAAGTATAATTTTACCCATTCATTCTGGTTGTTTAATACACCACTCATCACTTGTTGACAGGCTTGCGAGGAAAGCGAAGGCGCACAAACCGAACTAAGTGAATGTGATTCAAAGAGTAGAAAGGTAAGCAAATTAATTAAATTAAAGATGAGAAAAAAGGAGGAAGAATGATAAATTGTTTGTTTACAAGGTTAATCATGCCGCTTCTTTGTATTTTCAAATTTTATTTTAATCTCTTACATACGGTTCCATGTTATTCTGCTCATTCTAGGTTCATGAAACAACAGAAGACGTACAAAATGAAGTACTAAAAAGCGTCACAAAGAGAAGAAAGGTAAGCACATTCATTTGAACAAGGGTCAATAACACCTTTTACAATGGCACACTTGCGGGGGTAATTATTGCGTATCTTTGATGAGGCTTTCTGTTTCTTGATTGTAAGATTATTTTAATATAAAACGGATATGCTTGTCTTTTATACCTGATTCCTTATTCCAGTACATGAGGCGACTATGAGAAACCTTTAAATTGAGGATTTGAAGGCTGGATGGTAATGAATAATTTTTGTTTATTTTTTGCTTCAGTTGATCATAAATAGAGCTGTAAGCCTATACACAAGTAAAGCAGTTATTCCTCGACTATAGATTAATTGATTTGATTTAAAGAACCTCATGTTTGTTCTTTAATTTCTCTTTCCTGAACCAGGTAGTTATCGACTTCTCAACTTCTGAGGTCAAGGACAAGTATAAGGTGCGATGTGTCCTTTGTTGGTCTTTCTTTCTTAACCTGCTGATTCCATGATTGTGAAAGTTTCTCATGCTGTTACACATTTGTTTCTGTCAACTTCATGAAGCCAAATAAATATTATTTCTTACCTACATTCCTTACCATTTTTACATTCAATAAATTTTTTGAATAATCCAGGATGCTACCCTCTCACCAAAATGGAAGGCATTCAAGACTGTCATATTTCTTGAACAGGTGAGATTTTAATGTTGGTGTTTCTTCATAGTAATTGCACTAAGAAGTTGAGGTTGGGTGCAAATTATTTTATTATAATTGAAAGGATCAAACACAGATGCTTAGTATTTTATAGAAAAAAATCTAATTGACTTAGCTCTTGTAATGTGCAGGAGGACGGTCTACGTGCTTCAAGTAAGATTGCTGCATTTGATTTTGATGGATGCCTTGCAAAAACTGCTGTGAAAATGTATGTCTGCATCCAGTGCTTATTATTTCCATGTTCTCAGACTTCATGAATCCGATTGATTGAGACCTTTTTGTTGTTATTTTATTTCAGATCAGGTGCAAATGCTTGGTCCCTCATGTATTCTTCGATTCCTGATAAACTGCAAAGCCTATACAATGATGGCTATAAGCTGGTGTGCCACTTTATCTCTGCTATCTGATATCAATTATATTATTGAATGTGGCTGATTTTTAACTCAATTCTCTGTCTTTTTAATATTTCTCCTGCTACTAGCAATTACAGTATGGAAATTATGGTAGTCTGTATTCTTCTTGTTGTTGCCCTTGACAGGTCATTTTTACCAATGAATCCAATATTGAACGTTGGAAGAATAAGAGACAGGTAGCTGTGGACTCAAAAGTTGGACGTCTGAATAACTTCATCAGGAAAGTTAATGTCCCAATTCAGGTGATCTTGTTCATACAGAACATTTGTTTTGTATTGTTATCTACAATTCAATTATAGCTTGTTGGTTTCACAGGTTATACTGCAAATCGTTTTTTCTAACACAAGTGGGCCTGAGGAAGTTCGCTCTATGCGCAGGTTTTCATAGCTTGTGGGCTAGGCAAATCAGGTAAAGCTGTCAACAAAGAACATGATCCATTTCGTAAGCCGCAACCAGGAATGTGGCACCTTATGGAGCAACACTTCAACTCTGGCATTCCAGTAGATATGGATCAGTTATATTGCCCTTTAATTACATTGCTTTTCAGTCCCCCCCCCCCCGGCTTTGTGTTAATCTATTATAAATTTTGTTAAAAAGTCATGGCATTTTACCCATGAGCAGATGGACATTTAAGTAATGTTATTCCATGTGCTGCAGATCCTTCTATGTTGGTGATGCAGCTGGGAGAGAAGGTGATCACAGTGATGCTGATATTAAATTTGCCGAGGTAGTAGATTCCTTTTCTGATATCAAAATTATGATCACGCTTCGTTAATGTTAACATATTTCTTTTCTTATGTTTATGTTATTCCCTGACTGTGGTAATCTTCTTGACTCTTCCAGTGTACTAGGAAGTGATAAGTTTTTATTGATAGTTCTTAAATCAGGGTTTGTTGAATAGCAAAAGGAGACATGCAACCGTCTGCTTCAGCTATTCTGAGGGCATTATTTTCTTAAGCTACTTATTATTCACAATGAATGCCGATGCTATTGTCACCGGTTACCATCATCTCTTTAGAATCCTAGTTATTCTCAAAACTGTTCATGATTTGATTTAGATAGCCTCTGATAATTGGAAACAGGCTTGGATTGAGTGACATTGGGAATGATGTTCAATGCTGCACGTAGTAGATCAATCTTTACATGTTGGTTACCCACTCAGCTGAAGTTATCTAATTGGTGCTTGCACTTGCAGGCTATTGGTTTGAAATTTTATGTCCCCGAAGACTTCTTTGATGCATAAGGATCTAATCTGGTTCAAGTCATTGGCTCATGGATGGCATGCATGAAGGTCCAGTCTAGTTTTGAATGTTCATAGGGGTTATCTTAATTTGAGTCAACTTTTCTGTTCTCTACTTGCTGCATGAATGTAGATGAATTAATCATTGTACTGGTGACCATTAATGCAATGCGATTCTAGTATATTTTTGGATGGGTCAATATCCGTACTGAAGTCAACTCTTATGTTTGCTGAAGATAAAAAGAAGAATGAAGATGGTAGCCCCAGAAGCCCCGAACAACGTATTGTAAAACTTTATTCAGAATATTATGAAGATAGTTGTGTTCTCGGATGAATGTGGTATTTATTACGTCAAATAATTTAACCATAAATGCATAAGTTACTATTTTGACTTTAATATTCATCTTGACATCGAACATTGCTTGCTTTTTTTCAAATTAACAGTTACAATATTATCAATTAACAATAATTAATCATAATTACTGTATATTCATTTTGGGGGCTTGGCTCGTCAATTCCTTTTTCAACCAGACAGATTCATCACCTGAGACTCACGTGACAGAGGCGGAGAACCCAAGCTAGCAAAAGAAAACGTATTTTACTCTGGATGTGTGTGAAACTGCGTTTTTCGTTCTACTTCGCCCAGTGAGATCAGTTTTCTGCCACTCGTTGTCTTTGCCCAACGGATCAAGCAATGACTTAGATCACAGCAATGGCAAGGCGATCCTATAAGACCGAATTGGGCTGCATAGCGTGTCAGGAGCTCACTGAACTTGGCGCTGGCAAGGAGGGATGGCTTTGTTGATAATCCCAATCTTCTCTGTGCCATCGATGCCCATTCTCTTGCTCTTGCGAACCGATCCGCCATCCTTGTCCTTGGTTGGTCGGATTCCGATGGTTCCCGCCTCAAGATACGCCCTGACTTATCGCCAATCGAGGCTGAGCGTATATCCGCCATTGAATGGTTGGTGTTCGATGAAATTCGAGTGATTGTGGCTGGGACCTCTTGTGGGTACTTGCTGATTTATTCGTTGCAGGGTGATTTGATTCATAAACAGGTAATGCTTTTAGTTCATCAATTAGTTTTCTTCGTGACTGAAATCTGGGGATTCGAAAAGTAAATAGGAAACTTGGTTCTCAAGTGAAATTGATACTTAGCTTTTACTATTGAGGAAGCACATTCTACTGTCCAAGACGGATAACTTACGGCCGTTGTGGTAAATGTCTTCCACTGTCTGGGTGAAATGATCTCCCTCGAGTTAAAACCAAGTTCCCTTTTTTTTGAAGTTTCTAAAAGCAGCAGAAACATTTGAAAAACGTTGCCTTTTTATCATGATTCATGCTCTGGGAAACAAAGTTTGTTTTTTTAACACACGATTGGTTGATAAATTTACAACCACGACGGGAAGGATAATCTATGTCAAAGTATACCTGGATTTCCGTTTTGTGTCTGTTAGTTTCATGTTAGTTCACATCCCCGCAGATGGTTTACCATGGACGGATCATAAAGCTAAGAGTTCGTGGATCAAAGAAAGGCTTTAGCCAAGATGCTTCCTCAGAAGAGTTTTGTGTCATTATGCCTGGTGTAATTGCCCGTTTTGATGTCTCTGGCATTCAGGTAAAAATTAATTTCTTTTCTACACAATAGGAGTTGCTGCAATGTATTATTTGAGTTTATCTAAAACTTGTCGTACTTAATTTCGGTACAAGTAATTTAATATGCACATCTCAATTCGTACTAATATGGTTAAACGAACAATTACCCTGTTATTCTGTTGTCCAATATTTAATATGTGAAGTTGGCTATATGTGCTTGAAATGTAGATTATGCTGCAGAAATGGTTTGAAGAAACCCAAGGTCTTTATTGGGGTCAAACATCGAATGGGCAGGATCTAGAGGATTTTGGAAGGTCTCACGAAAAACTACATTATCAATTGTGGAATGTTGGCAAGTACGGTGATTGTGTTGATGCAGCAATCACTGGAATAATGCCTCCACCATTGATGGAACCTCAGGTAAAAACCATTCCAATGTCGTATTTTTTCATGTTTCCCATGCTAATGGTATTTTTTTTTGGTTACACCTGTAAGTTTTGAACCTTGATCACTACCCACACCCTACTCTTCTCTTAACACTCGTACTAGCCCAAGTGGCAATATTAGTTGATGTGATGTGAGCAGATAAAATTTAAATAATGGTTGGATAAAATTTTCATCAAATGCTCTGATATCAAATTTTACGTTTTAACATGTGAAGTTGAGAAAGTCACTTTCTCAGGGTCATTGTCTTCTAAAACTTCTAGTGCATATGCACTAATAGGTTATCCATTTCCTGTTGGCTTCAAAGATCTTTATTTATCTGGACCCAGAACAGCGTTTAACCTATATTATTATATTTTCTCATTCATAGTTATTTTTCATGGTGATGGTTGTGGCTGTTTTATCCCTAGATAATGGAAACCTTCTGAAGCTATTTCTGATATTTGAATTCAGCTGCTTTTATTGTTGGGCAGTCAAGTCAGCGTTATTATTGTGCAGTGGCTGTGGGAGACAATGCTGTGATTTCGGCATTCAGGTACTTTTTTAGTTATGTAATATAAATTATGCTACTATATTGATATGTGCTCCGCTGCTTTCTGAATCTCTATTGTTCTGTAGCTTTATTCTATTCACTGATTTTTGTTTTATCGTTGAAGACTTTCTGAAGACAAAAGCAGGTCTATAGTTGGAGCTATCTTGTCTAAAGTTGTACCTGTAACGGTTTCAACAATTACTTCTTTTTCTAAATTGATTTGGCGGAGTGATCGGACATCTCCAAAGAAGCAGGATCCGAAGAGTCAAGTTACTCAACCATTTGCCCAAGGTAGGAGTAACACACTTTAATTCTAGCTTTTGTACTTGTAAGTTCATATGCTTACTCAAATATATGTGCATAAAACGCACTTTGCCAAGTTGGATCTCCTTATACAGTTGAAATCAATAGGCCATAATCTCTAATCCAAATATCTAGTTAGAAGAAAAAGGACTGGTAGAAGTAAATTGATAACCTGCGAGGTTTCTTTATGTCTATTAACAAATCAATCTTCGATTTTCACCTGACAGCTTGGGATGAGATAATACTTAACAAGGTCACACCAATAAGGTTACATTTACATAGTAAACATGCCACAATCTATGATAGCTAGAATTGAGTTCAGAAACCATTAAGCTAAAATGCGGAGCTAACACAGACCCTGTTGCATGGCTTGTCTTCATGATTCCATGCAGTTGCACCTGTGACCTGTTTGAAGGATCACCCTAGAAAGGGTGAGAAGCTTACCTTATCACCCAGTGGTACATTAGCTGCTATAACAGATTCACTTGGTCGTATTCTGCTGCTAGATACTCAAGCACTTGTTGTGTTGCGCTTATGGAAGGTTTGTTTGATTTCTCACATGACCTATTTACTCTCCATCTCCCCCACAAAAGCAAGAAAACAGAAAAGACTAGGGTTACTTTTATCCCCCCACTTCCCTGTCTGAGTTCTGATGTTACTGCAGGGATATCGAGATGCCAGCTGCTTATTCATGGAGATGTTGGTTAATAAAGATTTTGCATCATCAAGTTCCACGCATCATGAACCAATGAAGAGTGATTACTGCTTGTGTTTGGCTATTCATGCGCCCAGGAAAGGAATTATCGAGGTACATTTTCACTCTAACAAGAGCCAAGATTAATAGCACTATTTAATATTTAATTCTTAAATTTAGCTTTATATTCTTAGCCGCATTATGTGGTTTCTTGCTGGTTTTGATTGTTAATTGTTCCCTTATTGATCAATTTCGTGCAGATCTGGCAGATGAGAACTGGGCCACGTCTTCGAACCATCGCATGCGCAAAAGGTGGCAAAATGCTGCAACCCTCCTACAGGTTTGGCGCATCAATGGGGTCTCCATATGTGCCTCTGGAAGTCTTCTTGTTAAATGGTGATTCTGGTCAGATGTCAGTTCTAAATCGAACTTTGGATTAGTGATTGGCTTTGATTTTATTTCATGTTATTTCTGTTGTGTTACACCAAAAGCCCTGTATTTTTCAATATTCAATGCAGTAAAGATGAATAGATGATTGTTTTCATCAAGTCCTCTGCCAAGGGCAATATAAAAAATGAAGATATTTTCAATAGTATGGCATATATCCTGTGGAACTTGGCATTGCTCAAAGGTCAAACAACACTCGTTACGTGTGCTTAGCATAAATTACATATAAAATAAATTATATATGGTAGGTACTGTATATAATAAGAGAATGGACCAAAATTGACATGAGTGGAGCAAAAAGGTGTTGCCTCTGCCTTTGAGACCTTCATGAAAAGGCCTTCCTTCCTTCTTTTATTCAAGTCCTTTGTCTGAGCTTAGGGAAGAGAGTGAAGGTAGTTAGGATACAGATAGATGCTTAGGGAGAAAATAAAAACCAAAGCAATTTTCTATAATTTTAAGGCATGTTTCTTTACATCCATACCAAAAGTTCAAGGTTACATTACAGTTCCTTATGTTTTCCCCCAAAGAACTGAGTAAAAAAAGTAGTCACTATTAAACAACCTTTTTTTGTCTTTTCGTTCATGGAAATAAATAAATAAATAACCATAAATATTTGCCTTTATGTTTTGAGTCACTTTCACTATTTTTCGTGTAGAAAAATAAATTTTTTAAATCTTATTCAATCTTTCAACATTATTCATATATAATATATCATAAGAAAACAAAATCAATGCCATACAAACATAAATCGAGTATAGTTGTACATCACAAGATCAGAAACATCAAGGAGCTCCGATGAGTGTGGCATCACAACACCGTGGCTCCGTTTGGATAGCCCGTTGGGAAAACAGACACAGATTTCGAGGTAGTTTATATGAGAGGAAAAGTGTCTCGGTAAGCGCACCCGTTGTACCAACGGGCTTACCAAACGGAGCTCGTATCATTTCGATTTTCAGATTCATGATTATCCTTCGCCAACAATACATCATCGTATTCATCTGAAAATCTCTCTCTCTCTCTCATTTGAGTATTTAACTTCTATAAAATATTATATAAAGCAGCGGTACTATTATAGACTTAGAGCTTGTTTGAATGTTATTTTGAAAATAACTTTTACATATTCCGAGGTAAAACCTAGATTTTAAAGAATATATTTTGAAAAAATGGCTTTTACAAATTTCGAGGTAAAACCTAGATTTTGAAAAGGTGATTTGTGTTTGAAAAGTTATTGTGAGAATAGCTTTTACAGATTTCTAAACAATATTATAATAAATAATATAGTTATGAAAAAATATACTTCAATAATATATTAATAAATAGTATAAAAAAAAGTACACCCTACGTTTGCCAGACCGTTGAAATGGCTTTGGGAATGTTTTTTTTATTTTTTAGCCTTGTGACCGTTGAAAGATAGGCTTGGGGAATTTAATTAATGGGAAACAGAGAATAAAATAATAATTATGGGAGAGAGAGGAAGGGTGATGTGACAGAATAGCTTTTTCAAAACCTAGGTTTTAAATCGAGGTTTTGTAACCAAAATAGCTTTTGGGTAAAAAAAATTTGTTTGGACAAAACCTCGGTTTTGAGGTAAAACCTAGGTTTTGAAACCAAACATAGGTTTTAGAATTGGTTTCCAAACAAGCCCTTAGTGTTTGTTTGGGACCACAAAGGTACACGCAAGTCAAGATAAAATCATCTCAAAATTCGTAAAAAACATTTCGAAATCCATAAAAACCATCTAGAAATCCGTAAACTCCTTTCTCCCAATAGAACTCATTTCTCTGAACGGAGTTCCCAAACACACACTACTCTGTTCAGTCTAAATATAATCACTTTTTATTATTTTATAGAAAATGTCTAGATCAAATTCATTACATCAATTTCTCCGATCAAATATAGTCATATGTCATATTTTAAAAATTATACCATTTTATAGGAAAAAAAAAGGATATACGTTTGTATGTGATGGAACTTAATATAAGGGATATAAACAACATAATGTAAACATGATTCTTTATTAAAATCAAGAAAACCTAGTTATCTAATTAAATTGGCTTTAAAATAGA
>JANTPZ010009426.1:0-10269 GCA_025593235.1 Vachellia pachyceras
GGCGGCGGAGAGAAGTTAAAGTAGGGGATGATAGGAAGAGTCTCCATGATTTGCAGGTAGGCTTGAGGCGGGCATGATGGGAATATGGGATGAAGGAGAGGATAAAGGCAGAGACATCGTTGGGAAGACCTGGAATCAAGGTGAGGGTTCGATCAACGGCGGGTAGAGTCGGTGGCAGTGGCGATCCTCGCAGTGGGAGTGGTGGAGGAGATTCGATCATTTCTGCAAGTCTGCGTCAACCTGCCGGTGAGGTCAGCGATTGTGCTATTGGTGATTGGCCAAAGACTTTCGGTTGCATCCTACTGGAAGGCAGTTAATCACTTCATTCACGGACAGGAAAATTACAAATATGGGCTGAACTCTGAAGTTGCGATTGTTTGTGACAAGAAAATTCTCAAGAATTAAAATCCAGATAAAACGTCAAAATCAGCAAACTATTTGAGCCTCCGGATAATACAGGAGTGATAATTATTGGTTATCCCTAATCCAGAATCCACTATACGCTTATCTTCGTCACAATTCACCTCGTCCTCTGCTTTAGCCTTTAAGACATCGGTTTTTCTCCTTCGATGCAGAGAGGATACATCACACCAGCAAGGCGCTGGGCTGAGGAGAGGCGATAATCGAGTAGGCGACAGTGTGCCGTCGGGGTTGAAAAGGTGATTTTGGACAAACCTTTTAAAAATCAAACTCATATTTAAAACAACGTAATTTCATATACATATTTATTTTAATTTACATAAAAGTACTTCTTTATCGCGTTTCTAAACGAACAATAAGTTAAAGTAAACATGTAAACAAAAGTTTTATATCAATTTACACGTAACATGAAAAAATAAAAAATGAGAAAAAAGTGTTCTCAGATACCCTAACAGCATAGAGCTCCTTGTTTTTTTCCAAGGTTAAGGCTTGTTTGAAGCTATTTTAAAAATAGTTTTTACAGATTTCGAGAAAAATTTAGGTTTTGGAGAATAGATTTTGGAAAATAGCTTTTACAGATTTCGAGGCAAAACCTAAGTTTTGAAAAGTGATTTATGTTTGGGAAGTTATTAGCTTTTACACATTCCGAGGTAAAAAGGTAGGTATGAAAAAGGAAAGAGAAAGAATGAAAAGTAGGAAAGATGAACAAGAACAAAAAAAAGTCAAAAAGATGAAAGAGAAAGAAAGAAAAAGTAGGAAAGAAGAAAGAGAAAGAAAGAACAGAGTAGGAAAGAGGAAAAAGAAAGAATGAACAAAGTAGGAAAGATGAGAGAGAAAGATGGAAAAAAGTAGAAAAGATGAAAGAGGAAAAGCAGAAAAAAGAGAAAAAATTATGAAAGAGAAAACCTAGGTTTAAAAGCATAGGTTTTGTAACCAAAATAGCTTTTCAGAAAAAAATTTATACTTGAACAAAATCTAGATTTTGAGTCAAAATCTAAGATTTAAAACCAAATCTAGGTTTCATAAAGTGACGACAAACAAGCCCTAAATGAATTAAGTATAATTTTACAAAAAGTAAGATGATCTAATTTAAATGAAACAAACTATAGGCATATGACTTAGAATTAAGATAAATAATCAGGTTTGTGAATTAATTTCTTTAAATAAAAATGTAATGCAAAATGCCAGACCCTAAATTGGTTTGCTTCATAGTCGTTGTGAAAAAAGGACCCGAATTTACGGACAATACGTGCGCGCGCGAAGCCGCGAACTCTTCGAGCATCAGGTGGAAAGACAGATCCAGAGAGGCTAAGAGTGAGAGGGAGGGACAAGTAGCGAGAGGGTCTGAGCCACAAGAATGTCCACAAAAATGGCGATTTTGGAGGGCCTTTGGACAATGCCGTTTCTACAAACCACAGGATCTTGCGAGGGCCAGTCCAAACGCGAAAGAAAAAGACCCAGAAAATTCAAGGATTTATTCGGAGTTTTTCTTCTTGCCTCTAATCAGATCACATCGTCCCCACCGAAATCTGGGCATTTTGTTTCACTCACATTGACGTTTATCTCTGCGGGATTTGATCCCAAGACTGTAGAACATACGCGATTTCCGACTCGAGATTCAGCGTGAAACTGACTTGGGAAGCACGCTACTTTGAGTTAGAGTTCGATGCAAAACGACTTTAGTCCATTAAGAATGTACGCACCTAATATTGTTGGAGTGTTGTTTGAAGAAACGCATCTATGCAGCCGAGCTTCATGTTGAGAAAATGGTAATGGAGCTCCCATATTTTTCTTCTATTACCCAAAATTTGATTGAATTTGGTGCAGAAGGCAGTTAATGGAATAGTTGCGGTGCACAACCATGTTAGCAATCTGCTTGTCCTTTACCTTTCCTGTTTGAATTACCAAGTTTTTTCTTTTTGGTGAATGGTAAAAACATTTGTTGGAAACCATGTAAAATCGAGATCTTTGTCATCGACACATTTAAATGCACGTTCCTCTCTAGTCTGCACATATGTACTTTGTTGATCTACATTGATGAAGAGATAGTGAGATTCGGTGATGTTCAAAGACTGGTGTTTATCACCGTTGTAGGTACAATAGAAGCTCAACACCACAAGTCCTCGTCGCTTTATGCTCCAAACAAAATTAATTTATACTACCTCCCTCCATTCCTCCGTTACTTGATATAAGATGGAGCTTTTTTTTTTGCTGTTAAATAAAAATTAAATAAATCATTTAATTATTACGGTAGATTATACATTAGTTTATAATTATAAGTCAAGAAAATTAATTTTAAAAAAATGATAAATAAATAAATTAATTAATTTGATTCCTTAATCTTTTAAAAAAATTTCAACTAAAGTAAAATAGAATGTGTTTATTTCCCAAAGAAAACTGATAATCCAGTTACCGAAATCTGCTGCTAAAATTGCGAGGCATAGACGCTGAGAGGAGGTGGGATGTGTAATTGGATTCTGACTTTGCCTTTGGTATGTCTGCTCTCTTTCATATGCTAGTATTCTGACTAAGGGCGCTACTGAAGAGTGAAAATAATAGAGCTGTAAAGAGCTATAGGGAAAAATCGTGTGCTGCAAGATAAAGAGTCTATTTGTGCTAAAAGCCAATATTGATTATTTGTTCTAAGCATTCAGCATGACATTGATAAGATTATTTGTGTCAAATAGTCGTCTCAATAGTTGAATGCTGCAACCCATCGCCCGTGGGTTCAACTGGTAAAGGGATTGGGCTAGTACTCTCACCTAAAGGGAAATGGTTCGATCCTGGGGAGTGCCACTTTGTTGTGGCTCCAGTCGCGGCGCTTGGGGAGGTATCTTCACAGTTTAGTGAAGCTGGGTGATTCTACCTGTGTAGCCAAATAGAAAAGGGCTTTCTTGTCATGCTCCCGTGCCCACAGGGACATGCCCCAGTGGATCATGAGTTAGGGGCCCTGCCCTTGGATCGTGGGTGAGCCCAACCCCTTTCCTAAAATTCAGTCACCAAAAAAAAAAATAGTTGAATGCTGTATATATATCCTGAAATGTTTTATAATGGCCATGTTAAGGGTTTTCCATTTCCAAAGTGATGCCGTGAATTGAAATCATGGTATTATGCCTAAGGAATTGTGGGGTTGAGGTTTAGAGTTTAGACGAATGGGGATTGATATGAATGTGATCTTTGCCATTTCTGACAGGAGGATGTTCAGGTATTCATGTGTTTATGCCTACATCTATAACCTAATTATCTGTAACACTTAATTTAACAAACGTTTAAAATGAAGAGGCACCATATATGATAATTTGACAACTCTTATAAAGCTTTTGATTTTGACTTTTACAGGGTATTTCGGAAAACATTGTTGTTGGTTCTCACGTTTGGGTTGGTGATCCAGAACAAGTTTGGATTGATGGAGAAGTATTGAAAATCAATGGAGAGGAAGTTGAGGTTCAAACTGGTTCTGGGCATACGGTAATTGACTTTCATGCTGATGACCATCTGTTTAAGATGTCTTAAGTTCTATTTTCATGTAATTCCTTTGGATCCCCTGGTTGTTAAAGGCTTTAGATATTTCATTTTCCTTCTTTGGATTTCATGTTTGTCGTTCAGTTTCAACTTTCAAGAAAAATGTATTCCGTCTATGGCATTTTCAGTTTTTAGGACGATCTTGTCCTTAAAACGCATGACAGGCTAGAAACCTTAATGTAAAAAAAAGCATGGATTTTCTTTGATATTTCCAATGAACATTTATCATGTGCCTTGGGTGCACATCAATTTCCATTTTTGTCCTATCAGTTGCAGGAAGCATTTGTTTTTTATGGCTTTACAAGGGTAGTAGGGATGTCTTGAAGGCTGCCAAAAAATATGGCAAAGGAAATTCAAGTTCTCTCTCTCTCTCTATTGTTGTTTCTGTGAGAACACAAGTGTCCTAAAATAATATAACGCTTTCAGATAAATGCTGATTGAGCAAAGAAATATGTATCCATGGACTTCAAAAAAAGAAAAGAAAAGAAAAAATGTTTTGAACTTGGAGGACTGTAATTTGAATACCTATTTCTGTCAACAGGTGCTCATAATGTCCTATAATAGTAATTTAACACACACACACAGATACTATCCTGTAATCTGAATCCATATTGTCTTGTCTATTTTATTTTCTTCTGCATCAGGTTGTTGCCTGTTTGTCAAAATTACACCCCAAGGATGCAGATGCTCCTGCTGATGGAGTTGATGATATGACTAAGCTTGCTTATTTGCATGAGCCAGCAGTGCTTCATAATTTAGCAACTAGATACAAGATGAATGAGATATATGTAAGATTATCCCCACCTTCTTGTTGAATTTAGCTAATATTCACCTTTGTTGTGAAAGACAATGACAGATCAATACAGCTTTACGAGGCTCTATATAATACCTCATTATGATGGCAGACTTACACTGGAAATATTCTTATTGCCGTCAATCCCTTTCAAAGTCTTCTGCACTTGTATGACGCTCATGTGATGCAACAGTACAAGGGAGCAATGCTTGGAGATTTAAGCCCTCATGTGTTTGCCATTGCTGAAGCTGCATACAGGTGGGTTAACACTACCTATATCATTACTAACTTTTCTTTCTTTAGTGCCATTTTATTGCCTATTATTTGCTTGAATTAGGGCAATGGTCAATGAGGGGAAAAGCAATGCTATTCTCGTTAGTGGTGAGAGTGGAGCTGGTAAGACAGAAACCACCAAAATGATCATGCGTTATCTGGCGTATTTGGGTGGACATGCTGCGGCTGAAGGAAGTAGTGTTGAGCAACAAGTTTTAGAAGTAAGGTTATATAACTCTGCATTATGGTAGCAGTTGCTCCGCAAATTTATTGTTGCTTAAAGGGAGTAGTTTCCTTGATCTCAGCCAAAGTAAGAACAATATAACAATGATGGCTGGAAAGCGTTGTCATTTTTTTCAGAGTCTTAGACAAAAGAACAGTAATAGTGGCTATATTTCTCAAGTGTTGAGCGAAAAGAATACATTCAGGTACAGTGAGAAGAGTTGAGAAAGTATTAGTTTTATATATTGCTAAAAAGTTCACTCTAAACTGGATCTGGCCTATTTTAGGATGTTCTGCTACACACACCCTTGTGACTTAATAGAGCGATAATCAAGCAGGAATGATGATGTTGCCCTTGTGACTTATTTGGGAATGTATAATTAATTACGAGATTTTAGTGCTAGTTAATATGTAGCTACCCATTGTCACTTCCTAATTGTCCTTGTCAGTTTGCAAAAATGGTTAATCAAAGAATTCCATTATGGAATGGATAACAAACATATGCTGATAACAGGATTACCAGAATTTTGATTCCGCAGTGTAGATTCTTGGATATATCATAGTCCCAATCCATCTCTTTACCTGATGATCATGGGCTTGGGGCTGGACTGTCTTGTCTATTGACTTATTGGACTGAGGCCTTGGTAAACAGTAAGCAAATTATGTACAAAATTAAGAATGGATAAAAGCAATAGTTGATATCCATATAAAAGCCGAGAAAGTACATAATAATTGAAGTGCTTTAACTTCCACTTTTTCCTTGTTGGATAGCATTTCCCCCTTCCTCTCTCTCTCTCTGGGTGTCTGTAGTCTAAAATAGTGACACGTTAAAACAACCACTTTGATTGAAAATATCAGTAGTTGTTCCTCTTAACTCCTCGTTAGGAGTATAGAAGATTTATTTCATTATTGTAGATACTTTATTGTAGGGATAGGATATTATTCTGTATTTATGAGCCATTAAACCAAAGTCTTCTCTCCCATATACATCCCTCTTCTCTGAATGAACAAATATTATATTCCAATCATATATGTCTACATGGTATCAGAGCTTATTGGTTATAAAATTTGCAAATATAGACAATAAAAGATGTTACTTGCCACTTTTCTAGGATATCCTGATTGATTTTATCAAATTGTTTAGCTTTGGGAGGCTCTGAATTTTGATTGAAATGGTATTGGTACAGTCAAACCCAGTTCTTGAAGCATTTGGCAATGCAAAAACTGTCAGAAATAACAATTCCAGGTGAGCATATCCTGGTTATGCTATATGATGCTTTTCATTTGGTATTTATTGGCACACTACTGTTTCTTGGGAACTCTGCTTTCATTTCTTTGAAAGTGGTTTTAGGCTTATCCTCTAATTTCTTGCAGGTAACTTGCGTATATGAATGCTCTTGCAGACAAAATTGTTTTTCTTCATGGATTTTGTTATTATTATATTCTTTTTCCTGCAAGTGAAAGAGGACCGCATATTTTGTGACAAAGTTCCATTTGGATCTATTTCTTTGTTTGATGCTTATTCTTCTCAATGCAAGTGAGAAATATCTAGCATTCTTAAGAAGAGGTCTTTTTTTTTTATGTGATTTAGCGATTATAAATAGATAGGTACGTTCACTTTATCTTTCCTGCAGCCGATTTGGAAAATTTGTTGAGATTCAATTCAATAAGCATGGAAAGATATCTGGCACAGCCATTAGAACATATCTCCTGGAGAAATCTCGTGTTTGCCAAATCTCTGATCCTGAGCGTAACTATCACTGTTTTTACCTTCTCTGTGCAGCTCCGCCTGAGGTAGGATTACTGAGCTTGATCGTCTGTTCTTGTCTCTGCTTCTTTTTACAAATCTACCCCGACATTCTAACTTATGTTTGCTTTTATTAGGAAAAGGAGAGATATAAGTTGGGAGATCCTAAATCGTTTCACTACCTTAATCAATCCAGTTGTTATGAATTAGATGGTGTTAATGCTACCCAGGAGTACTTGAGAACGAAGAGAGCCATGGATATAGTGGGAATCAATCCTGAAGAACAGGCATGACTGTGGCCTTGAATAGTTATTCTAATAATTTTGTAGCTTCATCTACTAACAAAATATGTTAGTAAATTTTCTATATAAACTTCCCTGGCCTTTCCTTTCAGGATGCAATTTTCAGAATTGTGGCTTCTATTCTCCATCTCGGAAACATTAAGTTTGAAAAAGCAGAAGAAGAGTCATCAGTTTTAGCAGATGAAGAATCAAAGTTCCATCTTGAAATGACAGCAGAACTTCTCAAGTATGGATGAATCTGTGCTATTATCATCTGATATCTTCCCTTGTTTGAAGTTGAATATAATTTCTTTTACTTATTGTTGTTTCAGATGTGTTCCTAGTGCTTTGGAAGATGCACTTTGTAAGCGTATGATGATTACCCCAGAGGAAGTCATTAAGAGAAGTCTTGATCCTCTTGGTGCGACAGTTAGCAGGGATGGTTTAGCCAAGACATTATATTCTCGGTTATTTGACTGGTAAATTGGTTTTGTCATATGTGAATATGAAAGGGGGGAATTCAATGTTGGATTATTGCTATTCATGTGTAGTCATGTGGTTTTTTTTTTGTTTCATTCAGGTTAGTCCAAAAAATTAATGTCTCCGTTGGGCAGGACCCCAGCTCAAAATGTATCATTGGAGTTCTTGACATATATGGCTTTGAAACCTTTCCAGCTAATAGGTGAGGATATTGGCTCTAAAGATCCTTTTGTTTTTGGGGGGGGGTGTTAAGATGTTTTTGCATTTGCACCAATAGATACCCAAACATATACTCTTACACAAGCAGCACACATTCATATGAATGGTGTGCAGACATGTATTTCCATCGTTCTTAGTAAGCTTCTGTTTTACTTTGTCTCGGTGGCTTTAAACTCTTGATTCTTTGCATTATAAGTGAGTAGGGTCTGCTCCCTCAATGCTATACTATATTGCCAGTTGCGAAGCAAGGGATCAAAATTTAGGCCATCTTTTGCATTTTGGTACTTTGTTGACCAAGATTTTTCCGAGCTGATATCTAATTCCTTGGCTGCAGTTTTGAGCAGTTTTGTATTAATTACACAAATGAAAAGCTGCAGCAACACTTCAACCAGGTATGAGGTTAGTCTTGATTTTTTTAATTTTATTTTATTTTTACAATTCGAGTTATAACTTAGTCTTGACATGCAATCTGAGGTTGTTGATATTATGCAGCATGTGTTTAAGATGGAACAAGAGCAATATACAAGGGAAGGGATTGATTGGAGCTATTTACAATTTGTGGATAATCAAGACGTATTGGATCTTATTGAAAAGGTTTTTACACATACTTTGGACTCTTTTTTTGTATCTTCTAATAAAACTTATGAAATAAAGCTTTGTAGCTTGGTTTTTGTTAGCAATCTCATTGAAACTAATGTAAACAAATGCTGATCCCATTTCTGGTGGAACTATCACTCTGAGTTAATGCAATCGCTTGTTTTGATATAATTAGAATTCAGTCTGTCGGTTGGGGCAAATCTTATCTAGCGTTCCACACACACACACACATTGATGGACCGGCATTCCATATTTTGCAATGTGCTTGCAAGTTTCATACTTGGCCTTGAATATGGCATTTGACCTGTGCAATAAAAAATAGTAAAGGGGAATTCAGTATGCAATTTTGATCATCTATAGATTGATTCCCTTTGATTTTCAGCTTACGTCTTTGGGATGTGAGAGGAGGTAGGTGGCTTTGCTATGTCTTTGTATTGCAAGGGACATTGCTGTAATATTTGCCCTGTTTTATGTTAGATCATGAGAGGGTTTCTGATTCTTGTTTTTTTATGTTCTTTTTGCCTCAAAAATTATTTTATAAAAAAAATAATGAAAAACTGTGTAAGCTTTGACTTATGAACATCTAATGAAGTAAGGATAATATTTGTATTCAGGGATATACACTATGTACTTGAGATGCAAACTATAATTATGCATAGACTTTGTTCGTTGCCAGCACCCTTGTGGTCCAAGTGGCACGAGAGTTGCCCTATGGTGGCACTGTACAGGGTTTGATCCCTCCCTGCAAGCAATAGCTTGCCAACTCCAAAAAAAAAGGACTTGTTTGTTTGCTAAACACCCATTGTATACTGCTGTTACGGTACTCCTTCACCAATATGTCATATAATTTGATCAATGAAATCCTCAAGGGGGATTATATTTTGTCAGCCATTATAAAGACGCCCTGTTTTTAATTTTTCTAATCCATTATATAGACTTGCAGAACGATAGCTTTTCTGATGTGAATGGTAGAGGGAAGAAAGAGTGACTTGAGGAAAGAGAAGAATGGAGGGAGAGTTCAGAGAGTAAAAGTAGGTGAATAGAAGAAAATGGGGAGAACAGAAATGCATTAGCAATAAGTTGTAATTCTGGCTCTACTATTCGATGTATACGGGATTTATAAATAGGAAAATATATTTTTATAACCAATAACACTTAAATTTAGTAAAATTTTCCTATAACCCTTTCTTTTATAAAGGGGAAAAAAGTAGCCTCATAATAAATCCTCATTCTAATCTTACATTTCCCTAGGTCACTATTCCCCTGCTTTCAGATAACATGATAACACTGGTGGACTTTTGTTTAGGAATGGTCATAGACTGTTTGTTTACCATTCAGTCAGTCTATAATCTATGCATCTCATTTCATAATGTTACGATGGGCATATCTTGATAGTTGTCTTGTTTTGCAGAAACCAGGTGGAATCATTGCTCTGCTTGATGAGGCATGGTATGATGAAATTCCTGTACTTTGCGTCTTTTAATTTCTGCCTGGGAAAGGGAAAGATCAGAATTGAGCTAAGGCAGGAGTTAAACTGGTCGCTTTTGCTTATGTGAAATGACTTTATTTGACATAAATCTTGCCAATTCTGGAGCCATTTTAAACCATTAACTGTGTGCGAAAGGATTATATGCATGATATGATGCAATCTTTTATGCAGTTGTATGTCAAAGTCACATGCAATTAATGTAAATGTAATACATTGATGGCAATAC
>JANTPZ010009428.1:0-10712 GCA_025593235.1 Vachellia pachyceras
ATGTAAGAAATATGTGGTTTCTAGTTTATCACTGTTAAAAATAAAAATTGAAAACCCAGAACACCACAAAATCAACGGTATGTGCATGAAGAACAAGAGACAAGGATAAAGATTGAAAGGGTATAAAAAGCCAAGAAAGAAAGAAATTATATGGTGAACTGGCATGAATATAATCACCCTATATAATCTTTTATGGATCAATATAAAATATTGCAGACAAGCCATATAATTGATCTATTAAAAAAATGATTTCGCATGAGTAAGCATGCAATAAAAGTAACGAAGTATATGATGATTTCGAAATACTTATCTCATTCCGGCCATGATTAATAATCCCGCATGAACGACTTAGAAACACAAGTAGTCAAACAAGTCAATCAGATCAGGTCTACAATTATTCTCAGCAAAAAAAAAAAAACCAAACAAAAAACAAACGGTAACCAAGAATTGAAGTTATTTTTATTAGTTAAATTATGGAGTGATATATATATATATAGAGAGAGAGAGAGAGGTGGAGTGAAGAAGACAGAGAAAGGGTGTGGTGACAGAGGATAGAGAGCACAAAGGACTGAGATGCCATTAATGAATGAAGCATTTCAACCTCTGTGCTCTCTATCTTCTGTCAGCAACATCACCAAATTAAAATACGCCTTCCTTCACAGCTCCTCTTAACAATTAGTAAAAGAAGAACAAGATTATGAAGAAAATGAATTAATTAATGGAAGAAACAATCATATCTCCTTGATTATCACTCCCTTATCTCTCTGCAACAATTACGGGACAAGATAGATTTAGAAGACACAACACCT
The DNA here is from genome assembly GCA_025593235.1 of Vachellia pachyceras. NCBI lineage: Eukaryota > Viridiplantae > Streptophyta > Magnoliopsida > Fabales > Fabaceae > Vachellia > Vachellia pachyceras. The sequence continues at coordinate 810 of JANTPZ010009428.1, forward strand.
CTCAGTGTGCATGTTTTTTGGGGCTGTTGAGAAGGGGAATGATGGCTAAAGGACCTATTTATAGGGAAAACTAACGGCCAATGCATGCTCTAGAGACCTTTCGAAAGAATAAAACATTGTGCTGATCCGAATACAAATCGAATTATTCATCACTTATAGAGTAGTTTAATCTGTACATTTTATATCAACAGCGGAAGTAACTACGCTTTTTTCTGTGTGGGGAAAACAAGAAATATAAATTGAAGCCTTTTCATTTAAAAGAGCATCATAAACTGGGAAATATAAATATTCCTTACAGGCCCATATGTACATGTCGAAGAAAAATCCTTATCTGGAGGGCCCTGATTGCGAGAAATGCTAGAATTATGAATCAACCTACATTATTCTACACTGATTATATTGACTAAGCTCGCCGTTAAATAATTTCTAATTTTATAATTAACAACTGTTCATTATATATGTTATACTCTTTATTCTTTGAGTGTGATTTGTACAGAACTAATGTCGTTCTCAAATTGTCATCTTCCACATTGGCCAATGAGGCAATAACAGCATTACTATACCTCATTAAATTAAATATCAATAAAGCTCTTTATAGCTGCTAATGGGAGTAAGAACATGTAATAAAATATAGCAAATATTCTTTTTTTTTCTTTTTGCAAGTCCCACATATATGCCGTATATTTCTTGTACTTTTGATTTTTGAAAGTGGAGTATTTATGGTGCTAGCTAGCTAGTGATATTCTATTCAACGAGGTCTCGTATACTCTAGAGCCTAAACACGACTTGTGAATATATGAGATTAATTAGCCTAAACACGACTTGTGATTATATGAGATTAATTAAAGTATTTATGCTTTATATAATAATATTGATGATATTTATAAAATAATAGTATAGTATTAATCGTTGGAGTACATATTCCTCCACACTTCTTGCCCTTATTGATGTGGAATAAGCGTGTGTGTGTCTGTGTATGAGAGAGAGAGAGAGAGAGAGAGAGAGCAGGAATCTGACTTTGTTTCGACATTTTGGAAATTAAAACGAAATGAGGCAACAAAGCTAATAAGTCATAAGATGTGTCAAACCATCCTAAAAGAGACAAATCATGTTATATTATTACGTGATCGTGAGGGTCGAATTTGATAAAAATGTATGTTTATTAAATTATTAAATCGAATTTAAATTGGTAAATATTCGATTTGGCTTAACTTAATTATTATGAAGCCTACGGTAATTGTTTTTCTATGCATCTTTAATTTTGTTGAAATTTTGCTTTTCAAAAAAATATATTATTAATTATTAGGAGAATTCCCACCACACAAATTAAAGCCTATCTCTTTGTTCATGTGTATCTAAATGTAACCACAAATTACGAATGTGAAAGCACAAGGCCCGGTTCTCTGATTTCTCTGTTTTTGTATCTCCATATCTGATATCTTCTTCGATCTGTTTTCTCATCTCTATTCTCTATAGATAAAGATGTATTCTAGATAGGTGAAGTAATATCTAAATAAAATATGAGATGAAAATCTTAAATAGAAAAATTAAAGGAATAAATATAATTCGTTATTGTATCTCGTGACCTAATTAAAATAAAGTCAGTAGCTACTCAGCCCCTTTTAATTCATTTGATATATATATATATATATATATTTTCGATATATTGCATTTAGCTTGCAAAATGAACTAATACAAAATCATATAAATCTGAACCTGTATATATACAAAATAATCTTACAATCTACAGTTTTCAGAAACTATGGATAGAACTTCTCTTTTTACATTTTATTATTCATAAATCACATGAAAAATGTGGGTTATATTGGAATTCTTGAAAATTTTATTTTATTATTATTGTTATTAGTTTTATCTTTTCTTTCTACTATTTTATTATTTAATTTTTTATTAAAATTGATGTGCTACTTAGCCAAAAAATGCATATCAGATTATTATTTTTATTTAACGATTAAATTATTTTATAGTTTATATATATATATATATATTGCCACCCTCAAAAAAAAAAAGCGATGGAGAGATTGAGAGGACATAAAGTGGGAGATTCACAATGTAGACAGTTGGCTATTATTGGTATGGTATATATCATGTGTCAGCAAATATCAATACCTTAGACTTTTCCCATTTTGGATTTCTCCCTACTTTTTTCCCGATAAGGCTCTCCATCCAATTTCCAATTTTAGTAATTCACAATCTCATATAAATCACTTGAATTAATTAATATAGAAAACGTGATTCTATAATTTTCAATGACGAATTGTAGCATCCATTTTTAGGCCAGAGAAATGAAAAATATCAAAATTTTATAAATGTTATTGTCCCACCCCTTTATCTTCTTTCTTCTTTTTTAAGCTAGGCATCGCACAACTGAATCCATCTATAATATAATTGAATGATGAAAGTTAAAATAACCAAACCAGCAGTAAATAAATGATCCAAGTGTTCATTTATTTATATGCATATATTTTATCATAAGATATGTAGCTTTGAAGTGGCAGTCTCATTGTTCCGTTCCATAGGAACAGGCAGGTTATGATCTCTCATGTATCTAGAGAGAGTAACACCATGGCTAACAAGTTAGCTAGACTCTCTCGTGACATTATAAAGAATTTTTGTATCTTGCCTGAATCATCCGCCACCTTCCTTACAGAAGGAGGTTGGTGAGGAAGGGGTTTAGCTACTATTTATTTTAAATTTTATCCGCTATCTTTTATCATTTGTATTTAATTTTAAATTTTCTATCATTAATTTATAGGGTTATGTTGAGTCATATAAATAGCACCTTAGCTTTTGCATGCTTGATGATTTAAATGATATTAATTTTTCTTCCCCTTCTAAATTCTCTTCTCCCTCTTCTTCTGGTTTCCTTCTCATTATTGCTATTCTCCCTTATCTATTCACTCTCTTTCTCCTCTCTTCCTCTCTCTTCTTTTCCCCTTCCCGTCCTCCATCAAGTAGCCTCGTAGAACTTGTGCTCAATGATTGATAGTTGATTTTGATAAAAATGGGCAGGGGAATTTGGGTGGAAGGGTTTAGAAGCATCCAGCTTATTGATTGGCTTTCAGCTTTATTCCTTTCTCTTTATGAAATTCCATCACCCCCGTCCATATCTCCTGTACTTTTTTTAAGCTACGAGTTTATTTGCAACGTGGGATGTGGGTAAGTATAGGTAATTTAAACGGAGAATATGAGGGCAACATTGCTCGTGATTAAGGCCTTGAATATAGCTAGGGGGATGAAATTCATGGATTATGAAGATTGTTAATTAGGCGTATACTTATTAAGTTTAATTGGCCTGTTTGGAAACGCGGTGAAGTGTTTTTACGTAATTAAAGGTAAATATGTGAAGAATATTATCATGTTTTACGAAAAAAACACTGTTAAACATAATTTTGGGGAATCTATAAGCGTTACCAAATAGGGTGAATATTAATGCTTCAGGTAGGGACTTAATGGTTAGGGACTTGGACCAGAAATGTAGTTGTGTTAATGGCCTGATTGATGTTTTGTCTTACATGTCGATTGAGAGGGGCAGGGGTTTGATGCATAGTTAGAGAGTCAAATGATTCGATTTGCCTGGGATTTTGAAAGATGACATGCTATTATTCGGTCTTTATATTCAAAGCTACTCAACTCAATTAAAGAATCGAATTACTAGCACTAATATAAAATAATACTGCATGTGACTTTTTTTTTAATCATGGAAACGGAATACACCATCAAAAAGTGTTTATTTACATTTATTATTTAATTATATATATCAATTTTTAATGTAAATTAATTTAGAGAAAAATGAAATTGTCCATTGTGTTCCCTTATGTTAATTACAGAAAGTGGTATTAATCCAACGATGGAATTTTTGTGTCTATTCCATGCAGAAAACATAAGTAGCAATCAATCTAGTAGGGAAATTGTAAATAGAATAAGTTTAAATGAGTTGGATCTTATAGTCTCACCGAAGTACATTCAACCTCAAAGAGCGTTTACGTAGATATTGATAGACTGCTTATCAACAAAAACAAAATTTGATATCAAACTAAGAGAGGAAATTAAAGGCACACTAAAATTAACGAAAAAATAATTCAGTTACCGATTAACGCGGATGGCGTCGGAGAGACAGAAAGAGGAGGGAAAGGGAGGAGCCACTAGAAATCACCGGAATGGGCGGCATTGTGAAGAAAACGGAAGATCCGATCCGTTTTCTATTTCATCTTTCTTCCCAAAAGGCCCATTCCTACAACTCCTGGCAGATACGATCTCCCATTCCCTGTTCTACACTTCAGCTTCGGCACTCCTTGAGCGCTCCGACGATTGATCCCATCTAAAACCCTAGACAACCCGCTGTGTGTGTGTGTGTGTGTGTCGCCCAATCAGTAAGTCAGCTAAGCCAAGTCGTGCGCTTGTAAATTATTTGGATTTTATATGAATAGAAATTTATGAATTTAAATTGGGTTAATATTATTGTTGGCAAGAAAAAATTGGTTTAATAACATATTTACGGTACGTTTAGTACTTTTGATGAAATTATAATTTTGATGAATGCAGTTTTAAATAGTTGATTTTGATTCATTTAATTTCATACAAACTGTATCCGAATTGAATGAGTATAGTTGATTTTGATTCATTTAAATAGTTGAGATTCTCTTTTCCGCAAATTAACCGTAGAGTTTGACTCAAGAGTATTGAAAAGATTCGTTCAATTTATTAAAAATAATTTTCGTTTCTAGTTAGATCAATAGCTGCACTCCTATTTGGGATATGTTTTTGCATCAACCAGCTGTGCGTTTTCCCCTCAAACTCTCTTAATAGCTTTGATATTTGCAAGCGTTAGAATTTAAGCAAATGCCAGAACAAAAGAAAATTAGTCCGAGAGATATCAGCTGCTAAGTGCTCTAATTTAATTCTATCCAAGCAAAAGTGGGAACAGGTTCGTGCTACTCCATAAGCTTTTTTACATTGAAATTGAAAAATAAATATAGGATCAAAGTCAAATTTACTAATGGACCGGCCTTAATACAAACTTTGAACTTAATATAAGTGATTCTGTTATTTTATCTTGTGCTCACATTCGGTGTGTATTTGCCTATTTGGTGTGTACTTAATTGATATTCAAATGAAATGCCCCATTAGTGTGAGGGATATGGGCCTTATTATCTTTAATTCAATTAACTAACCCTCCTCCAATCTTCTCACGCCTCACAATAATGTTAGTATTTATCAACTTGAGTTAGTGATGTGTCAGCTCCTGGTAGTATCATGAATAATTAATGTTTAAATTTCTGTTGGCAGATATGTTCATATTTAGTACTTAAACTATACCTCAAACACAGTTTGAGAATGCATGTGTTCAGTGAAAAAACATATGAGAGTGCATTTTGTATGAAGCAACTGAATGTTTCTTACAGGATAAATTGTACATAACCCTCTTTGAACTTTGAATCACATTCAGACAGTCTCTTTAATTTTTGAAACTCTACAACAAACCCCTCAGAGTCTCAGACTCTTATATTTATGCAAATAACTCCTATATAATTAATTTTGTAAACAATTTGTGTATAAAAAAAAATTATACACCATTGTATTCCACATGCACAAGTTATATATACCATTGTATTCCACCTTAATTAATTTGTGTATTACATATCAATTAAGGTTTGAAGGCGTGTTATGTCCAAAAAATAAAGTTTAAGAGGTATATATTTGATAGATAAAGATTCAGCAGCTATTTAATTTTTACATAATCCAATGTTCAGAGAGGTTTAGTGAATTAATTAGTATACTTTTAGTCTTTTTTATATAATAAACTTTGAATGTGTAGCTAGCTAGCAAGAAGACTACTTAATTATGCGAAAAGTTTATAAATTATATTGGTTTAAAGGTAAAGTTGTAAATAAGTGAGTTAATTCTTTCTTCTGTATGTCAAGGGATTTGCAGTGTAAGATCATGAACCGTGTTTGAATGTCCGAATGTGTCTTTTGTTAAGATTTTCGTAATTATTCACTATAATAATAAGTTCGTTAATAATATGTATGGATATAAAAAAGATGGCTTACGTGCCTCAATCCAATCATGTACCTGCCCAATATTTTTAATTATGCCCTATTACTCCTTCCGTCGGAGAATATTTTGAAATCGTTCACACTGATTAAGAAATCTAATGATTAAATAACCTAATTCATTAGTAAATTAATGCACAAGTCGATCTAGCAACGCAAGGTTGTAATCGGAGCCATGTGCGAACGAAGATGAATTGAATTCATGCGCGCGCGAGAGAGAGAGAGATTGAGAGAGATTGAATGGCTTGAGACATTGGGTAGAGAGAGAACCCAAACGGATGAGGTATGTGCTGTTGACTAGTGATCCGACGTTGTTGCGTGGTAAATCGTGACAAGAAGAAAAATCAACAAAATGCTTGTGTGAGAATCCGTTGAAAGAATGATTTCAAGTTCTATTTAGATTTGCTTAGACATACACAAAAGCAATACATCATGAATTTGACCTTTTTTTGAGCTCACGCTTGAAGAAAAAATTTGTCTGATGATCTCAGGAAGAGCTAATTCTAGGGCTAACGAAGCGTTGGAGAAATCGGCACCCCCATTTCTCTATAATAAGCTGGTATCGTAAGATGAGACGCTTCCGCATACATACGTATAGTACACACACATTTAGTTTTTAAAAGAAAAGCTGTCGGTAACCCATGAGCCTTTTCTGATGGACAACTTCTGGCAATTAACGGTGTTTCGAGAAAAATTAATATATATGTATGAAAGAATGAACAGAACAAAAGGCAGGGATTAAAGAAGTAGAATAGAAGATGAGATCGACGATGATTATATTACATTTACATTGGGTTTAATTCGCGAGAAGCAACCAAGACCTTTGAAATCTCATAAATGAGCCTAGCTTCAAACTCATTCATGGAAAATTTGTGTGTGACTTGAAGCGATTTCGGAATCCTCTTCTCTCCGAAAGCACCATCACCGATACTCAAGCTTCCTCCTCCTACTTTTCCAGACAACTTCAACATGAAGTCAACATAAGCATTCTTCAGCTTGTTCAATAGCTTCAATGGCGACTTCACCACCAAACTCAGCTTCGGTATCGCCTTTATCCTCCAATACCTCCTTGTCCCTCTCAACCGAACCATCTTCGACATCTTCCTCTTCCTCGCTTTCCCCAGCACACCGGCGCCTCCGCCGAGTCGCTGGTACCGCATCAGCCGCCAATTCGCCATTAAGCCGCTGGAACTTGACCTTGGCAGGAGGGACTCCGTTTCCATGTTCTGGTGTGTCACAGAGAGAGAGAGAGAGAGAGGATGGAGCTTTGTGATGGACAGAATGGCTTAGACTCAGAGGGAGAGATTGTAAACGTACGATTATAAATAGGGATACACGGGAGCTGCATTCAATTTTCAATTTTCAATAGATTGACTTTTTTTTGTTCTTGTTATATATAAAGCTATAAACGGTTTGTGTTTTTTCTTAAATTTAACATCTTTTATTTTAAAATTTTGAAGTACAAAATTCAAATAATTTTTAATTATCAACTTAAGAATTAAGACAAAAAAATAACACTTTCTATATTTATTAGATTAAATAAAATAATGACAGTGTGACAGACTAATATTGCGTAATTAAATGAATTATTAGTAGTTAATTAAGTCTTTGATTCTAGAATAACACGAAAGAATAAGATTTTTTTTGCAGTTCAACATCTCATGAAACTGACAAAAGTCAAAAATCCAAATCCATCGTAATATGTTTTTATAACATGTGCACACAGAACGGTGCAATAATAATTTATACATGACTTGGGAGATAAACTTTCAGATATATGATAATTTCATTTTCATCATCAAAGTCAACAAAAACGGTTTGACCCAAAATTTAAATTGTGGGCTAAATTCGGTCCATATTTGAGGGGGGAAATTAATGGAAAATGATGGCACGTACAGTGAAAGCAAGAAAATTAAAACCGCACAGATATTGATTATATATTTTTATAACTACGGACACTTATATGAGGTTCCATAATTCAAAATTAATTTTTAATTACATTGTGGTGTATTATAGAGATTCTTTGCATAGCTCAATGGGATGAATCACGATCACACCATAAATATTTAAATATTTAGTCAATTATTGCGTGAGAGAGAGAGATATATATATTACTAATATATGTGTTTATATTCATTTGTTCATTATTCATCACTTGCTTATTAGGATATCTAGAAGCATGGAGAAAGAAGAAGTCCGGGCATTAAATGAGTTCAAATAATTTCACTTTTTTCTTGTAAAAAAGAAAATTTCCGTCCACTCTTCACTAAAATTGCTGAATGATAAGATAACTAACCATTCTGTTAAAAAAAATAATTCTAGAAAAGAATGATGATCACCATTGCTGAAAAAAATTAATTCCAATAAAATAATAAAGTGTCCAATTTCATGCCTCACAGTCGTCACCATCATCCCACAGCGTTATTAGGCTTGTTTGAGGAGGCCGTTTACCTCCCCAAAAGTCATTCTTGGATTTACCGAGATAAAATTCCTCTCATATATTTACTTCGGAATCTATATCAGTTTTCCCAACGGACTATCCAAACTGCCATTTATCATCCGTCATCGTTCTTATCATATTTATAGCAGTGTGATCAATATTAGTATTTAGTACCGCACGTTTTTTTGCCATAACTAATTATCATAAATAGACTAAAATTGTTGGGACTTTTGGTAGCTAAAATTGTTGGAGTAATATCACAGTAATATCACAGCAACTTACCTGAATATCGAAATAATCTTATTTTAAAATATTATCGTATATTAAATGCCTTGAAATGAAAATTCAAAAATAGAAAGTTTACTTGATCAACCAAACAAGCCAGCAATCACTTTGACATTTCTTGGTCAACCAAACATCAATAGACTGGTTTACTTGCATAAAAAGTATTCAGTCTGCTCTTATTTTAAGTACATAATTGCGTGTGTTTGTAAATCTATTAGAATAAAGGAGTTTACAGATTTTGAGCAGAGTTTACAGAATCTAAAAGAAATTTATAGATTTCGAGATGTTCTTTAATCTTAACTTTAAAGAAAAGATTTCCCAAACATGCACAATGATCATGCTCATAGGCGGACCTGTGTTGATGTGAGGGGGTGCAGCCGCACCCCTGACTTCCAGAAAATTAGATATATATTAGTACTATGTGATTTATTTTGCACCTACTCATTCGCTAATTTTAAACCCACTCAATTTTTACTCAATTATCATGCTTTTGATTTACTAAAATAATCTTGTGAACGGCGCCTGTTATTCAAAATCAGTCCCTGTTCAACCAATAATGGGTCTATACATACACACCATTCAAATTTATCAAACCGTTAACATTGAATCTGTCGTTTATTTATTATTTTTTAAAAAAGGTGAGAAAACAGCCGCCTCTTATTATTATTATTATATTTAATGATAATAAAATTAGATGTAAAATATGCCTAATCATGCATATTAAGCAGGGTTTTTCACATGACAGACCCTGCGTGTAATATATATGCTATATGTGCATTGGTTCAAGACTTTGGATCTAATCTCTCAGTACTTTAATAAGGATTTCTTTTCCTGACAAAAGGTCATAAAATATGCTATAAATATTATAAATCAAGCTTGACATGTCACCTACTTACCTATTCTTTTGTGAATAAAGTTCAGAGTTTGAATTTTGTTAAATGAGAAAAAAAATCAAACACTGTATGAGATAATCATTATTATATGGGTCAGGGTAGGTCGTTAGATGATCCTACAAAAAGTGGACTGCTTGAAGGACGTTAATTAAATTATAGATGAAATTTGATTTTAAATGCAATATTTTTTTTTTGAATATGTAAAAGACTA
>JANTPZ010009433.1:0-15624 GCA_025593235.1 Vachellia pachyceras
CTGAAGAATTCATGAAAAAACTTTTTGATGAATACAAGATTGATTACATTATCCATGGAGATGATCCTTGTGTTCTGCCTGATGGAACTGATGCTTACGTCCTTGCAAAAAAGGCTGGTCGATATAAACAAATAAAGCGCACGGAAGGAGTCTCAAGCACAGATATTGTCGGTAAGAATTATGGTTATTTGTTGCCTTTTTTGATTTGATATCATTGAAATACCGTTGTATAATTTGGAGGCCATGCAATTGTTGTGTGGTTGTAATTAGTGGGTCATTCTTTAATCTATGCACTAACACCGAAATCTTGCGTGGAGAGAGAATCAACTCCATCAGCATTCCAACTGAAGAATTGTGGTGAAGTTGAATCATATATCAGCATGTCATGAAAATAAAAGTCTAGAATTGGAAAAACGAATAAATTGCAAAAAGGTAAGGACATAGAACCCATATCATATCACCGAAAAAAAAACCATCTCAGTGAGATCAGCCTGATATCTCAATTTTATGCATTGATTGTCTTTCCAATGGCATTGATTTCAGATCTATGAAGTACAAGAGGAACTGCTTTAAAATCAGAAAAGTACAATCATGAAATATGAAGTAATTGAGTAACCACAATAAATTGTCCCAAAGGCCATAATATGTGTGTAACTTCCTCAATAGTACTGCTTCATCTTCAATAACTGATAATTTAGCTGGAAAAAATTATCATTTGGGCATTAATACGAGATTTCAGAGGGAAAGAAAATAACAAAGCCATCTCTTTTCTCCATTTTTAGTCTAATTTGGAGCATTTGATAGTCTTTCTTGAATTTTCTCATTTGTTGGAATTCTAGAATGTTGCAGTATCCAATTTTAGCAAAACATGGGAAATTTCTTATGGAGAAAAGAACTCTCAACTTATCGCCTCTTTGAGTTATTTCTTGCCTTTTGCATTGAAATTGTTGTTTTTTATACCCAACTTAGGAATGAAACTGAAGTCTGTGGTACACCTCGTTGTTTCTTGCTGATTTTGCGCATAATTTGGTTCATTGTTGTCTAGTTTTGATGAAATCTCTTCGCATATAATCAAGCTTTTGTTTCTTCATGCTTTCATTCTAAGCATTTGACTTTTTCCAATCAAAATTTTGTTTCGTTATTGTTCATAATACTCTCATTGATGCTTAGTTAGTAGTTATTCAACAATTTTATGTACAGGTCGAATGCTTCTCTGCGTTAGAGAAAGGTCTGTTAGTGATAGTCATAATCACTCTTCTTTACAAAGACAGTTCAGCTCTGGTCATAACCACAAGGTAGAAGATGGTGCAACTCGTATATCTCATTTTCTTCCCACATCTCGCAGAATTGTCCAGTTCTCGAATGGAAGGGTATGTTTATGTACATGCTCTAACTCAAGTTTTTTTTATCAATTTCCTTTGTTATCTGGCTTTTTTCAAATAATGTCCTGTTCCTCCCTCCATTCCATTCTAAATTCTCATATAATTTTATTTTATGGGGAAAAGGCATGCTATAAGTTCCTTTGTCTGATTAAACATTAAGGATGCTAGATGAAAGGCATAGTTCTTTCGCCTAACTTATTATACAATAGGGAAAGAACTGTGCACCACAATAAGCATGGCATATCTTTTACCCCTAACTTATTTTACCCTTGTGCTTCTTTTTCCAGGGTCCAGGTCCTAATGCTCGCATAGTTTATATAGATGGTGCTTTTGATCTCTTCCACACTGGACATGTGGAGGTACATTACCATGCATGTAGTCTTGCACTATTTTCATACTCAATTGACCTCTTTACTTTATTGACTACAGTTATATGCCATGTTGCTGGACTTCATAGTGATGAGAATATTGCATTGGCGATGCTAATTTCTTAGCACTATGAAGTTTGAGTATTAAATTATATAATAAGGCATTGTAGTTGATAAATAAAATCAGCAAGGTGGGTGTGATAACCGGTGCAAGATCATTAACCTCAAATCAGGTTGAGCTTGATTGAAGATGTGGGTTAGTAGCTGAAGGGAGGTTTCATGAATAGCATGGCAGTCTGTGCTTCTACTTGTCATTCAGTAATCAACAAATATTTTGAATTGGGGATATTTAGGTTTTAGGTAAATTTCTTACGTTTGGACATTTTCGTTGAGGGAATGATTCGTTATGGGAAATTATTCAACTTAAGATTTATCTTTCATCTATGCCTTTTACTTATCTCTTACCTAGAGCAGATTTCTTTGACAATTCCCCCCTTTGATGGTATGATGACTTCTATATATGTGCCCATGAAAATCTGATCTAGCGATGGTGCAAAGAAACGATACCTTTTGACCATTGGCTTTCATGTTGCACAGATCTTGAGGCTTGCACGGAAGCTTGGAGACTTTCTTCTTGTTGGAATTCACACTGATCAGACTGTCAGGTTATTCAAACTCTCTTTTCCCCATTGCTTATTATTTTATATTGTGCTTCTTACGTGATTATTTTTTACTCTTTTAGGCAGTTTACATCATTGTATTTTCATGACTAATCTTATCTTCTAGAAATTCTTACACGACCGGTAGTCACCCAGGGCACAAAGTCTAGCCTTTGCCCTTGAACACAGTTGAGATTGTAAATTCTGATACGTAAAGTCCTGATACAAATTCACATTTGGTAAAAAATTACTGAGATAATGTAGTCTGTTTGGATTGCACATGGCAATCAATCAATGGTTTTCAAGATGATATTTCCGTGATGTGGCATTGGCGAGGTTTTCTTTTTGTGTGATTGGCCCTTTTCTTTTGCTCATTTACTCTTAACAGGATGTTCTGTCTTGTGTCCCTATTTCCATATGCTTTTATAGTTGTCTTATCATCTCCTAAAGTAAGGGAGGAAAAACTTAATAGATGTTAAAATATCATAAATAGGATTTTACCCCGTTGGATAACACATCCTTGGTTAAACGTTAAGGATGTCAGATGAAAGTCATGTTTCTTTCTAGTACTTTTCAGCGTGCATCATGTCGCCATGTACACTTTCTCTTAATTCTGTCAAATAATCAGTTAAGACATTCATGTGTGCAGTTCGTTGGATGATGTTCAGCCTGTTGGATGTGACCTTAGCCTCTTTCTAAAGATATTCTTGTTAGTCCAGAGGTGTTACTTTCTTATCTGCCATTTGTGGATGATGCTCCTCTTTTATTGGATGATGAATCATCATGAGCAATATAGTAATGCTGTTCTTTCTTTTTCTTCGAGAGTAATTTATTCACAACCATCTTAGCTGGGTTTGATTTGGATAGACATTCACCGATATTCCCTATTTCCTCAGCTAGCTGTCAGACTCTTCAGCAGCCTCTGTAGTTTAGGAGTTCCTCTAGGAAGTAACCAAGGGATATTTCACTCTTGTTTAAAGGATTTCTAAGAGGTTGTGTACTTAATAGAAGGGAGCCCTTTTTTATCTTCAGTCTGATGTTGTTGAGTTGAGATTGAATCTTTATTGGCCGGGGAATATGTTCGAGACCTAAATGGTGAAAAGAAAACTTCATGTTCAAAAACGCTGCATCAATGGAGACTGCTTTATGGTATTAGGTCATACAAATTTTTTCCTCCTTGGTGACTTACACCAGGACATTGTTTCTTTAAAACAATTTCTTGTGCCTCAAAATATGTATATCGCAATTATTAAATAATCATAAGTGAAGTTGCTATCAATGTACATTTTTCCATTATGCTTAAGGTTGTTAGTGTTTGACAATCTTGACATATTTTGCTAATGGCTTTATAGTGCAACTAGAGGAGCACATCGTCCTATAATGAATCTTCATGAGAGAAGTCTAAGTGTTTTAGCATGCCGCTATGTGGACGAGGTTATAATTGGTGCACCATGGGAAGTGTCAAAGGATATGGTTGGTTCTTAAACTCAGTTTTCAGTTATTTCGGAATGTTTCTTTGTTCATGTGGTTAATATGGTTTTGATCCATAATCATTTAATGGAGGGAATAACTGAATTGATGTCTATGTATTATGAACCTATAGAAATATTAAACTTTAAAATGAATGACAATCAGTACATGTCATTTTCCTTTTCCCATGTTGAGTTTTGAGCATTTGTTTAGGTTATTCTAATTGCTAGAGAAAGTAATTTTGGGAAAAGGTCCTGAGGGAACTAGAACCCTTCCATTCTTTCCAAACCTAACCCTATTCCTAAGATGAAACTAGCACATGGATTAGCTTATTTTATGCATATTTTTCAATAGACATGTTTCAATTATTGTCAGCAAAGCAGCAAAATATGTCTTGTAAATGCTGAGTAGAGTTAAGTAAGATGTCTTGCTAGGTTTAGTAGCAAAGATGTGGCTTCTATTTAGCTAATATGTCTGAAGAGATCTCTAATTCAATAAGAAGTTAGTAGTGTTAATGTTTTTCTGTTTATAATATTTTTAATAGCAGTTAAGTAATTACTCACACATTCATTATTGTGATGTACTGATGGTTGAATTTCTGTTGAGTGCAGCTCACAACATTTAATATCTCATTAGTTGTCCATGGTACCATAGCAGAAAACAATGATTTTCAGAAGGCAAGTTTGCATGAATTATACCAAATTCTGATTTATGTACATCTATTACCACTAGTTACCGATGAAGGTAAAGTTTCATGGAAGAATGCTCTTATTTTATCGTGAATAATCTGAATTACAGAGGGGAAGGAGAAAAAATAAATAGTTACAAGAGCAATAAGATAGCATGCAGGCCATTCTCCAGATAAGGTAAGAAAGAAGAAAATAAAACACAATAATTTGGGTCATAAAAGCCTACTAACTATAAACTAAAGAAGGTAAGTGAAACAATGAGATAAAGATAAAGTATCCGTTGCAAGAAATCTGGGGATTGAAAGAAGATTTGGGTCAGTAATTACTCATGCCAGATCTGGAATGTTTTCCAGATTTGGCGACCCTTTATTATTTAACCAAATTAGTCTCCAATCCTTATAGATTTCAAATCCAGGTGCCAACAGAAGGCAATAACTTGCTTTTGTTATATATAAAATTATACTGTTTAGGTGGCTACTGAGATTGGTTTTCATACAGGAAGATAGCAATCCATATGCTGTTCCCATCAGCATGGGCATCTTTCGAATCTTAGAAAGTCCTCTAGATATCACAACTACTACGATAATTAGAAGGATTGTAGCAAATCATGAGGCGTACCAGGTAATTATCTTTTTCCATACGTTTTGCATTCAAGTGTATTATTTTTTATGCTATTCTTCTACTTAGTTTCGGCTCATGGCATGCATCTCTCTGCATACCGTTGGTGCCTTTTTTGTGTGCGCTTCTTATTCTTGAAGTCAATTTTTGCAAAGATGGGATTTGAACCCGAGACCTTAGAAAGTTATGAGCCTTGCAGGCTACCAAGCTGTTTCACACCATAATATAGAGGCTACCTTAGAAACTAGAATAACAAGAGAAAGGATTTAATGCATCCATCCATCATGCATGTACTAATAGGAACCCATTTATACAAAATGGTGGCAGAATACCTCTTCCAGTTGATTATAATAGAAGAATAGAAAAATGGAGAGACATTTTCATTCTTACCAACTTAATTCTGATGCTTCAAAGAACAAACGTGGACAAACTATTTCATGAAGCGTCGGTCCGAATTAACGGAGATCTCTATTATTAGCTCTTAGTCAATTAGTCATGTTTAAAAATGTAAATGAAGATTTTAGATGCACTTTTTCAGTGATGATTGTAACTTCCCATGAATTTTCTTCCAGCTTGGGTATTTCTTTCTTTCTTTTTTCCGGCAGACTGACTAATCAAACAATACTTTTATTCTAATTTTTTCCTCTTCTCCCTCTAAGTTTTGTTGGAAGCTCAGTGATTTTCAGTTTTAGTCATTTCCTAATTGTCCCTTATTTACCTGAAGGATCTTAACGTCGTAGTTAATTTTGTCTCAATATATCATGTATTATTTCCTCATGTCATGTTCTTACAAGTGTCGTCCCAGTTTTGATCATCATCATCATCATCATCATCATCATCATCATCATCATCATTGTTTTCCATTATGCATGATGCAGAAACGCAACGAAAAAAAGGGAGAGAGTGAGAAAAGATACTACGAGGACAAGTCATACGTGTCTGGTGACTGATTTTATGGATCCTTCATCTGCAGTGATTTTATTCATACATCTTTTTTTTCGTGTTTCTTTATTTATTTCGTTACCCTCTTAACCATATATTCAGGATTTCTTGCAGTTAGATTACACTTGGTTTTGGCGCAAATTATTATTATCATGTTATCTTCACAAGTCAGAACGATGAGATTGTTTTATTACTTTCCTTTTTGGTACAATGTGATTGCTGTATCTCCTTTTATGGGCTATGATGTGATTGTTGTATTACTGTGATGGGAGAACATGATTAGGAAATTTTGTTCAGATACCCATACTCTGATTTTTTTCCCCTCTCCTTTCATGCTAACAAGCTTTTAGCATCTGAAGTATGGTTGGCTATGCATTGCATTATACATCTGTGTGTGTGTGTGTTCATAGATTTTTTAATCGTATAGTATTATAGTTTCGTGGTTACTTTATATCAATTTCAATGCGTGGCATGAGATTTTTTCAGAAAATAGTTTTAAAGATCTACGAAAGGGTTACTATAATCTTTATTCTTCTATTTTATCTTTATTTTAATTTTAGTTTCTCAAATTTAAAATCAACGGTTTTGATCCTGTTAGTTTTATTTTATTTAAAACATTCATTCTTATAATTTAATAAAAATTGAGGCTATTTTACCCTGTAATGATTAAAATCAATAATTTTAAATTTGAGATATTAAAACTAAAAGATTAAAAATTGTATTTATCCTATAGTGAAAAATACTTGGTCTTTTTTAGGAAAAAATATTTAGATGGGTTAGGAGGAAAAAAATAGTGGGTAAGACGTATTTATTATGTGCTAATCTGTTTTTTTTTTTTTGCATTAAAATCAGAAATGCGATCTTCAGGTGTGTTTGTGTAAAAGGTACTCTACAGATGATAAGAACTACCGTATGAAATTAAATTGGGAGCAACACTCCATATTTTTGCTTCGGGTCAACAGTAAAGAATATCTTCATAATAGCAATATTCGTAAGGCATCTAAAAGAAAAACAGGTAAGCTTACAGACTTGCGGGAAATAAAGTCATGAACAGAAAAGAACATCAACTAGCATTAATCAAATTTTTCATATCAAGCCTGCTAAAAATACAGCAGGGAGTCAGGGATAAACTCCAATTTCAACTGTTAAAAATACAAACAGTAAGCTTTAACAATATATCTACCTCCAGGAAAATTCTCAGAAACAATATCAAATTTGTAATTTATTTGCCTCAAACAATCCATTTACTCCATAATCGCTACTCCCCCAGCAGCTTTAATTTTTTCTATCATTTCATTTGCCTCTTCTTTAGTGACCCCTTGTTTGAGCACAACTGGCACTTTTTCTACTAGATCTTTGGCCTCCTTCAAACCCAGGTTGGTAAATGTTCGGACCTCCTTAATTACCTTGATCTTTGCAGCAGCATCAAACTTTTCCAACTTGACGTCAAATGCTGTTTTTTCTGCTTTCTTCTCCTCAGCCTTTGGTCCAGCCGCGCCACCCTGTGGAGCCATGTCCATGCCTTCAGTTGAAATTGGCTGCAACTTCGGGAGCCCCAGCCTTTCTGCCAATGTAGGCATAATCTGGCGGCGTTCTTCATCAGGTAGTGCTGCAATTCGCTCTGCAAGCTGAACAACTTTCTCTGAGGGAGGAGGTCTGGGGCCATATGGATTGTAAAATTGAGGAATTTTGTACTTCCTTGGTTTGGCCTTAGGATCTCTGGGTACAAAATCAGGTTGGAATGCACGAGAATTCCCAAGTGTACATGTACTAGGCAGAGTTTGGCGACGAAAAAATAATCTGGAAATTCCAGTAAACCTCATGTCTTCGTTCAATCGAATCAAGATTGTGACTCAGAATCAAAATGCAGGGGAAAGTTGCTCTTCCGACATAGCCTTTGCTTCACCCCCTGTCAAAGTTCAAAATCACTTTCTTCAACAAATACTTGAAAAGCCACGAGATCGTGTGGTAAACCACAAGTCATGAGATACATGATAATTCAAACAAGTGATAACCCATATAATATCGCGTCCCTTAACTTGTAATGAAATGAATCAGTATTGATAGGGTCACAAGCATAGCAGCCTACAAAATGTCCCCAGATAATATAATTGTCAAGAAATTACATGGAACACATAATAATACATCTTGGTCCAACTCATTTAGAAGCAGGGTGAATTTTTCTAACAATGATCAATTATATTCATTTAAACTAACCAGTTTTCAAATTCCCTAAGATGAGAACCAATGAAATCTACTTAACCGTGTACCCCAAATTAAAGCACGCTTCTTTCAGTGACTGAACACTACCACTGCCGCGAAAACTCTTCAATATATATATATATATATTTATATTTATATGCATTCATTCTTTCAGTACCAAGAACCCAAAAATGTGATTCAAATCAAAAGCCCTACTTGAATTCTTTTTACCAAAAGGAATCAATGCATAGACAAATATAGATAAAAGTTCAAGAAATGGAATTAATGGCCAGATAAAAAATTGAAGTTAACATTGTTAATACAAAAATCACTTGCAGGATAAGTTTGTTGGACAGATATAACAGGTCGTTCAAAAGCATCCCCGATTGTTCCCTAAAATCCGGACTCGGGTTCAAATATCCAAGGATTTGTCATTCGCTGTTTAATTACCGGCTTTATATAATTCATAAAACATTAGTTTTATCGAAGCCTCAAGTTCATATCTCATTTCCAAGAGATGCTATTCGATAATGGCTATCTAGCATAATCCCTGCTAGCCCGAGTGAGCATTCAAAACAACAGGTTCATGCAGAAGCATGTAGAAGCAAAAACAGATCGTACCAACCAAGTCTTTACTTATGTGGCCGACGAGAGAGAGCGACGCCGACGATGTCTGATCAGAAGCGATGAGTCGATGAGTCACTCTTTCTGAATGAAAGATCGACGGAGAGTGAGACTAAAGATTGCTAGGAAGAAGGTGGAAGCTAGGTTTAGTTTTCGAACCCTGCAAAACGCACCGTATCGTAAAATTTTATTAGGGATTTGGGTCTTTTGTGATGTTGTAAAAGTAATAGAAAAAATGAAATTTAAATTAATAGATTAGCCATTAATATGATATTTTAGGTGTTTTAGCTAACTGATATTTTAAGTGTTTTTAACATATGTATTACAAAAATGCTGTTAGTAAATTGCTTTTTTACCTGAAAATAATCAGCCTAAAACCTTTTGATTATAAGATGAAAATTTGGTTCAAGAATTTAATATATTCTCACATTAGTAAAACGTTACGTATTTGATCTCATTTGTAACATCAAGTCGTTAGTGTTTTTCCTTCAACTTTGAAAAAAAAAAAGAACAAGGTTGACCCTTCTATTGTTCCATCCTTTCATTTTTCCATAAAGCACTTGTGGTTACAAGATGGAAAGGCTAGAGTATATGAAGCATGACAAGACAAGAAACAGAGAACAACGGAGCATTTCTCATTCACTTGTGATTATAGTACCAATACTTTGGACATAACCTTTATTTATAGGCCACAACAATCAAAACATAAGCACATGGTTAAAAGAAATAAAGGTAAATAAAATGACATTAATGATAAAAAATTCCTTACAAATTATTCAGGATGTTACAGGGTTTATGTCATTAAGTATAAGGAATCATTAGAGTTGTGGGTTATAAACTTTCACTTATAAAATGTTTACAATATCTCTTCATTCAAATTTTTTAAATGATCATGTATATATTCTTTTATTGGAGGCAATTCTGATTAGGGCAATGTCAAACATTCTCTCAACGGTTTTTTTTAAATGAGCATTGTATCTTGAATCTTGCAAAACAACATGATGTCAAAATATGTTACATTTTTCTGCCCATACCCTCAAATAATTATTATTAAATCTTAAAATTTAATTTACTTAGCACACAATTCAACCAACAGCTCTCTAGCTTTGCCTTCCAGTGCAGCAGATATCTCATATAGCTAGATTGCAAGTTTTTTTTCCACAGCGAAATTAATAAAGTTTAGATGTATCAGCCTTTTGAATTCATTGCTTTTAAAATTTTACAGACTATTTACAGATCATCGGTTAATAAAATAGAATCCTCATTTTGGTAACAAAATTTGAACATGCATATATATGCTAGTTTTATGTTTCTAAAAACCTTATAAATGAGGTATATATCCTTCAACACTCCAGTAGAATGACAGTTATGCTTTAGAATTCATTATATGTACCGTCAGAATTATACTATGTCAAGCCTTATGCCTCAAAGAACATTTACAACAGCTTTTATACCGATCACCCATCATCAATAGAATAGAGAACTCATTATGCGAGTTTTATATATAAATATGTATAGCAGTAGTGCAGTAGAATAACAGTTAGGTTTCAGCATTCGTCCAAACATCAGAATTGTAGCAATAAGACACAGCCCGAGGCAGATGAAAACATCTGCATTATGAGTTAGATGTAACCAGTAGTAGCACAGTATAATGAAAGTAATTAGTAAGAAGCCATGCCTTTTGTTGTATATAATGATGAAGGTGTACAAGTGATACACGTGTGTGTCTGTTGTGAATTAATCAAGAACACAAGAGGGGGGTATAGTAGTGCTTAGTATGAATACGATCCAAGACAATAACAAAGGCCATCATGAGCTGAGGTTGAAACCCAGGTTGAACGACGAGGTTGAACACATCATCAGCAAGAAGCACAGTCTTGTTCACTCTCTTCCTAGAAATCCTTGCAGCTATGTGCCCTTTGCTGTTTCTGATAACACAGTTCCTTCTTCTGAAGCATCCTTGTACCTTAAAATCTGGTGTCTCATCATGAGCCATACAACCTTGACCAACTTGTCTCTTATTACCTCCCATGAACACCTGAGCTTCCTCATGATTATTATTGTTGTTGCTGTCTCCTCCTCCTCCATTAAACACCATTGAGCCACTTGATCTCATGCAGAATAAAGCTTTCGGCTTTGCCCCTTCACTACTCTGATCATTGCTGCTGCTTTTTCTTCTGCAACTTCCTTCTCCTCTGTATGCATTCCACTGCGTGCTGAATATCTGTCACACACACAAACATACACACACAGATACACGCACACCCCTTCAATTCATTGCATATATACAGCACTAGACATGATCAACAGCTCAAAATCTACAATATTCACAGATTATTATAAACAGCGTGAGTCATCTCTTGGATTTAATGAGAAAGTTATCATAAATCCCACGTCAAGGAGCTTCACAAGAGAGGTGGGGTTATGAGTTTAATGGGTTCTCTCACCTAACTAGCTTGCTAGTCTTTGGGTGAGAGCACCTGATGATCTCAGAAAGAGATAACCACGGAGGTAGGAAGCAGAGTTAAGTACCATAGTATGGACCATCCCCGTTCTCTCACAGGCTCTCCTTTAAGATACTTGTGCTTATATATAACATAAGTGTGCGGAATTAATCATGAATATGAGGTGTTGTACCTGAGGTTTGAGGGTAAGCAAGGCGTTGCCGGCGCCGTCCATGAGGATGGAGGAAGAGTTGTTTCTGGAGTAGTTATCGACCCGGAAAGCGAGCTTTCCATGGTGATCGAAGACGGTGAAGCCATCGGTACCCTGGAAGCTCATGGTGGATCTCTTATACACGGTGAGAACACAAGGCTGATGATGAGCCTTATTCTCTTTGGACATGGCCTCTTGATGACCTTGATGATGATGATGGCGGCTTGGATGGATTCTGGTAGACATGGCAACAGCAGCAGCAGAGGAGGAGGAGGAGGAAGAAGAGTGGCTTGATCAGAAATGGTATAATGGAAGAGAGTTGTGTTAGGTCATGTAAAGTTATAAGAAGAAGAGGAAGGAATAGTGGGAAACATGCGATTGTCAAGTAGGGTCCTACTTTTCTGCCACTAGTATCGGTTTGGCTGCTTGTGCTCTTCCTTTTCAATATTTTTCTCTTCTTAATTACTGCCTGTCTCTCTTTTAATTACATCTCCGATCCTCCCTCCTCATCTTTAACTTATTCAATTATATATATATCTCTCTCTCTCACACACGCACACACACACACACGCACACACATCTTCCCAGCTAACAGAAAAGGCCATATCAAGACATCAATTCGATTATATATATTGGCATTTCAGTTCTTATCCTATCACAAGTATTTCTTTTTAGCTCCCACATGTGCTGGGTTAATTTGACTTCTCCTCTAATCTTAATTGTTTTGTTTAAACATAAGCAAACAACTGAATTGAATCTAACAGGAGTTTAATCTATTATAATATACCAAACCAAAGTTTTAATCTTCTTGAGAGAAATGCTTACATTCAATGCTCAATACTGTCTCAAGTATGCCTCTAATGAAAAAAACTAAGAAAGAAAGATAGGAAAGAAAGTAGCTGCTAGACATTCACTTTATATATTAGGAGATTTGACTCTTCTACTGCTATCAATACTTCCCACTGCTAGCTTTTACCACCTAATGAGCTAGCTTTAAAAAGTGACAAAAAGTAAGTACATACTTCCTAATTAATGTACGTACATGTGTGTATGTGTACGTACGTGTGTACATGTGGAGAGGACAAGAGACAATTTGATCGGGGGATTGGTGGGAGTTCTAGTCCTCTAAATTTACAATATTTTTCTGATATCATATACTTAGATGTATTATACTACCTATAAGTACTGTGTTTAGAATCAAAAGAATACATGTTTGCATGCGTATGTTTAAATTGTACTCAAAAATGTATTATACGTTGTTAACTTCCCAGTGTTCATGACACTTTTTGTAAGATGTAAGAAATACGATCACTACCAGAAAAATAAATGTTGTTTAGCAACGGGGAAAATCTATCGTTAAATGAAAATTTTCTGATGGAAAAAAGTCATTTAGCAATGGATTTTTCTGTCACTAAATGGCATTTTTCTAGTAGTACGAGATATCGAGAACAAAGTCTAATCTCTCCTAAAATACAAAAAAAAATGGATAGATTTATCTTAATTAAATTGATACGTGCATAAGAGTTGAGATTCTAACAAATACCCAACCTATTTACTTAAGTAATAACGAGAGATGCAAACAAAAGTTTGATTTATATTAATTGTGGGGTAAAGGCTCATCCCACAATGAGATCCTAAGGCTGAAAAAAAAAAAGTATTAGTTTTCCCAAAAGTGAAAAAAAACATCATCATAATTAGACAAATTAAAGGGCATTATGTGGGGAGCTAAATGTCCCCTTTGCTTTCCAACATTATTAATTTGTATATACAATTGAAATGATTATGTTTACAAAATTCCAATAAATAAAAAAAGAAATCACAATCTCTTAATAATCATATCATAATCTTTTTTATATGAGGGCCTTGAGAGATATGATATTGATCATCATGTATCAAATCTGCTTTTTAACATTCACTGTTATTTTTCTGAATGATTTCATTATGGATAAGTATTTGTGTGAATTTGAAAAAATCTTGTTAAATTAATTATGATGATCCAAAGCACAATAATCACCAAGATGATAAAAATTGAGAATATTGCTAAAAAAATTCTCCATTGCAAAATTTTTTGCATTAACCATATACAACCATCTTTTATTATTTTACATACAGTTGAAAATAAGTCCCACATAACTAAAGAAAAGTCTGGCTAAAGATATATTACATCTAGTAATGCATTTTGCAATTTTTCTAAAATTTTAATATTATATACAAACCCTGCACTGTTTACAACATGTAAATGCATATCATTTTAAATTGGGGAATTAACAATCAAATCCCAACAAGAAGAATTAATAAATAAAAGGTCCCAAAGATTGGTAAAATTATCATCAGATCTTAGTAATAGATGGTCCGGTTGTTATTGAAGGCTAATAAGGTTATTAATGACAACCGGACCAGCTACTGTTCAGACCTTATATTAATTTTACCAATATTTGGGACCTTTTATTCATTAATTCTTTTATTTAGGATCTCATAGTAAATTTTCCTTTTTAAATTTTTCAAGAGCACACACAGACACAAACAAATTAAAGGACACACTTTGAAAGGAAATAAATTAAAGGACACAAACAGCTAAATTAAGCAATAATATGAACACAGAGTTTGAAAGGAAATAAAAGGAGACATTTTTCTATTGGTTGAGATTCATGGTATATAAAACCCAACATAGTGCCTCCATTCATATATAAAATATTTTTTTATTTTTTAAAAAAAATAATACATATTATTACTTGACTATTCGGTCAATCCACTACCAGAAAAATGCCATTTAGCGATGAAAAAATTCATTGCTAAGTGGTTATTTTCTATCAGAAAATTTTCATTTAACGACGGAAAATATTAGTGACCCTCATTTTAGCGACGGATTTTCTATCGCTAAATGACATTTTTCTAGTAGTGATCTTCTAACATGAATTATTGACCCACTATACAATTTATTAATGTGAAAATTTGTGTATTTTCTGATGTTTGACTCTTTGACTGACATTATACAACAGACAAGTAGAGAATAAAGATTTCCATCAACTAAATTATGTAAAATAAAACTGATCATAGATCAAATAATAAATCCTCATATAAAGACAAACGTGTGTGTGTTTTCTTTTTTTAGAAATTTAATTTGGATCTACTACATGTAAATGTAATATTTTTTGTATTTTTTAAGGCCACCTAATAATTGATAATATTATCACGTATTATTAAACTTCATATCATCTTTAATTTTAGAGGATTTATTCGTTTTCAATAGAAAAAGGAGAGGCCAACTCAAACGATTTTGTCGTTCTTCTTCTTCTTCTATTTTATTTATTTAGTAAGTTTTCTTTGAATTGATCCAATGGATTTAGAATCTAAATACAAACAAAAAAAAGAATATATTTTCTTCTATTAATATTCATGTGACAAAAGATTTGAAACTACCTAAGGCTTAACGTGATTAGTTTAACTTAACGGAAAATGGTAACTCGACAAATTTAAATGGTGATTGAATGCTAATAAGATATTGTTAAACTTTAAAATATAAAATATATATTAAATACTCAATATTTAATTATATTTTGATATCATTTAATTGTAAAATAATAATTAAATTAACATTTTCTGTTATATGAAAATAACAATGTTAACAATAAAAGATTAAAAGTACACTTTTTAAATTAAAAGAAACATAGACTTATCACTTTCTTCTCTCTCCTCCATTTTTTTAATTCTTTCCAAATTTATCCAATGGATTTGAAGTATAAATGCAGACAAGTTAGGGTCTAAATTTTTCTTTTGTATAATTTATTCAAAGAAAAGTGTAAAAGGAAAACAAAATTTGACAAATGTGGTGATGACGAAACGTATAATAACCCTATGCAGAATTAATTAACATAATCAATTAACCGTCAAGTTGAGCATAATAACAATGATAATAACAGCACACAGCTGAGTTGAATAATATTATATTCAAAAGAAAGAAATCGCATCTAGCAGACGTAGAAGAGTAGTTAATTTTTGAGAAATTTAATCTCAG
>JANTPZ010009449.1:0-10745 GCA_025593235.1 Vachellia pachyceras
GCTGGATACAGATGGCGATGGCCAAGTGACTTTGGAAGATCTAGAAATTGCAATGAGAAAGAGGAAACTACCACGGAGATATGCTCATGAATTTATGCGCCGTACCAGAAGTCACATATTTTCTAAGTCTCTCAGATGGAAACAGTTTTTATCATTGATGGAACAGAAAGAGCCAACAATTCTTCGTGCATATACTTCTTTGTGTCTAAGCAAGTCTGGGACACTGAAGAAGAGTGAGATATTGGAGTCATTAAAGAGTGCAGGACTTCCTGCTAATGAAGACAATGCAGTTGCCATGATGCGATTTCTTAATGCTGACACTGAAGGATCTATTTCTTATGGACACTTTCGCAATTTTATGCTTTTGCTTCCCTCTGATCGTCTGCAAGAGGATCCTAGGTAAAATAAACCAGATGACTCGAAGTAATGTCAATGTTGGACGCATCTTAAATTGTTATATATATACATTGATAAACGTCTTCAATTATTTTTTTTAATTGTTATATATATACATTTACTAGTTCCTTCTGTTGTATATATACATTTATATATATACATTGATAAACGTCTTAAATTGTTATCAGAGGTTTTATTTTTTTATGCACTATTTTTTATTTTATCCTGTGCTACCTGTTTGAATGATTACATTTAGGGTTTTAAACAAGTTGAAATGTGCTCAGTTCAAGCAGCAGTGAACATGTTGTACCATTAATTGCCATTTAGTGTGTTGTTGAAGTCTTGTGCCTAAAATTTGCCCGGCAATTGTTTTAGATATTTCATATCTTGTTGTGAAGTAGTAATTCTACTGGGTATTTGGCATATTTTCTCTTGTCTACTGTTGCAGGAGACGTTGGCCATAAGGATTTTTGCTACCCTCTCTGATTCATCTAGAATATAAGCGTTTGGTGGTTGTTAAATGATATAGTTAATGTTCTTCTCTATCTTTAGTACATAAATAAACCAGGAAAGATCTTCAGGAAGATTAGAGAATATTTGAATATTCATTCCTGTTGTATCTAGTGCTTAAATTTGCTTATTACAACCAAACTATTTATCCTCTGTTATCAGGAGTATTTGGTTTGAAGCTGCAACTTTAGTTGCTGTTCCTCCACCTGTTGAAATTCCTGCTGGAAGTGTTCTAAGGTCTGCATTGGCAGGGGGCCTTTCGTGTGCTCTGTCTTGTGCATTGTTACATCCAGTTGATTCAATCAAGGTAAATTCTTCTAACTTAATAATCTCTTGTAGGTGCAGCGAGTAGCTCCATATGTCTGCTGCTTGTGGCGCCATCTTTTAACTAAGGCCTATCACTGTCTTGTTTCATATGATAGACCCGAGTACAGGCATCTACCCTGTCTTTCCCTGAAATCATTTCCAAGCTTCCGCAGATTGGAACACGTGGTTTGTACAGGGGATCAATCCCTGCAATTCTTGGACAGTTTTCAAGGTTATGATTGTTTCATCTCCCTCCATCCCTTGTCTCTTTCCTTCACAAGAAAATAAGGAAAAAAGATGAGGAAATTGCTTGTGATTTCTCTGGACGATGTTGCTATTATCTTCCTATGAAGCTTATGTTAACTTTTGGTCATGCAGCCATGGCTTGCGAACTGGGATATTTGAAGCAAGCAAACTAGTACTGATAAATGTTGCTCCAACACTGCCAGACATCCAGGTAAATGATTCGCTTTAATTTGACTTATGGCCTGTCAACTTGTTATTGTGTTTTTCTTCTTTATTTTGTCTTCCTTCCATTTTGTTGGGGATTCAAGAGCGTTGTGGTGAATTCTTGGTGCTTCAGCTTTTAGATTATTATCATGGCGTTATTCCATGAATCTGTATTTTATGGATTGGAATTCACTTGCTGCTGAAGGATTGGTTGAGGCTATTGATTAGACTTCATGTTGAGAGTAATGGTTGAGAATGTAGCAACATACTGATATTAACTTCTGTGTGTATCTAAGATTACACCCTGGTTTCAAGCTCTTTTACCATAAACAAGAAATTCTTATCCTATATTACATAGTAATGTTTCCAGCGTCCAGCATGAGTGCACGTTTGTGTGTATTTTATGTATATGTGAAAGTGCTGTGCACTCTATTGACCTTTGGAAGGGCAATTTTTTTACTTTATATGGTTGACAATAGGTCGTCTATGTTAATTGGATGTATACTTCCACTAAATAGGGTTGGCTAAATGGATCTTGCAGCATCATTGTGCTCTGTATCTATGTGCTGGTGCAATTTTCAAAATCCATGCAGCTAACTGTTTTAGCATATTGTGTAGGTACAATCTATAGCATCATTCTGTAGCACATTTTTGGGAACAGCAGTGCGAATCCCGTGCGAGGTGTTGAAGCAGCGGCTGCAGGCGGGGCTTTTTGACAATGTGGGGGATGCTATAGTTGGGACTTGGAACCATGATGGTCTTAGGGGTTTCTTTCGTGGGACTGGAGCGACCCTTTGTCGTGAGGTTCCTTTTTATGTGGCTGGCATGGCTCTTTATGCTGAGTCTAAAAAGGTACAATTTTCACAAGTTATGACAATTTAAGTATTATAATGACAAATGCATTCTGCATTGCAGCAGGCATAAACGTAGTAAAGTATAATTGTAACTAGCAAGTGTATACCATATAGTTTACGAGATAAAATTTACCTGTAGTCTGGGCACTGGGTTATTTGTTTGTTTGTGGGCGTGGCCCTCCTTTGTGCCCGCAAGACATAAATACCTCAGAATATGCTATTAACATGGGTATGTTTGCGTATGCTTGTTCATTTTTGGTTTCTGATTAGAAGAATTCCAGCACTAAAATATATTAAACAACACAGCAGTACACAAGAATGCTGGTCTTGATGCTTAAGATGCTACGGACAAAAGGGCACAACACTCAAACTAAATATTCTAATAGAACTAAAAAATACTTCTGATATGGATTATGAACATAAATACTTCACTGGACGCAAGAATGAGCACTCAAACCCCCAACAATACTGGTTAACATGTACAATGACACTGACAAGTACTAAAATAGATACGCAGAAGCAGAAACAAGTATATCAAGATGCAGAAGACAAAAGCTAGCACTCAAGAGCCTAGCCTTCTCCCAAGTTCTTTTCCAGAAATTCCCCTCCTCGTTTACTTAACCTTCTACTGGACATTCAGTCTTTCTTTCCTATTCAACAGCCTTAGCTTCCACAATCTCTTTAATTCCCTTTGTCTCCTACCATCTGTTGGGGCTGCATAGTTTGAGTTCCATCATCAATGATAGACCCAAGGAGGCGTGACATGGGATGACCCGTCTTGAAAAGCACATTGCCAAGGGTAAAGAACCACTCTTATCACTCTCAGCAGTTCATTTAGCTTGCCACAATGTTAAGGCATCTATCATACTATTCAGCGCTAGTCATAGCATCAACCCTAACAGGCTGACCCCTCTAGGGTTGCACTACATTTCTTTCGTCTCTGTGAATAGTTAGAACCTTTTGCTGGTTGCTCTCTCATTGGTTAAGACCAAGGAGGTTTGAGGAATCCATGCTTAAAAGCATTCTATCAAGGGGAAAGAACCATTCCCACTAAAAATGATACCAAACATCTCATTATTGTGACTTGTGAGACTAAGACATCCACCAATACCCAATTCCTGTCAATTTCACTTCTGAATTTTACAAAATACATATGCTCAGTGTTCTGAATGGCTGGATGCATGCCATATCCATCAACAAGAATTGTCTTATTTGTTAGAATTAAATTGTGGCACTAAAGGGTCTTTGGTTCGATCCCTCACAGGTGATCTTTGTTAAGAACCATTCACTAATTGCTATGTCCCTATTGAGCTGGAATAACTATCTGTCTGCAAATTTTTAATCGAAAAGGATGATATACTATCTGTTGGATAATAACGGCCATTGTGTTGGAATTTTGATCTCAGGCTGTCCAGCAAGTTCTAAGACGGGAACTGGAGCCCTGGGAGACAATTGCTGTGGGGGCTGTATCTGGGGGCTTGGCAGCAGTTGTCACAACTCCCTTTGATGTTATGAAAACTAGAATGATGACTGCACAGGGACGGTCTGTGTCAATGACCTTAGTAGCCTTCTCGATACTACGCCACGAGGGTCCCCTAGGCTTATTTAAAGGAGCAGTGCCCAGGTTCTTTTGGATTGCTCCTTTAGGTGCCATGAACTTTGCAGGGTATGAACTAGCAAGGAAGGCCATGAATAAAAATGAGGAGCAGACGGGGGACCTGCTGTCTCAGAAGAAGATGGACAGTTCTGATTAATGTGTAATCTACAGCAACCCAACATCGGAAAAAGAAAATCTGTGTTTGAGTTCATAACAGCATTTTCATTTTGAATCCGCCGAAATCTCTTCTTAAAACACCATTATGTTTCCTTGGTCATCCTATACCTTTTGCTTCTGCCAACTATAGCAGTATAATTGTAATCCATTTTGTTTTGCACTTGTAAATTGCCTCCAGGGAAAGATGTTCAATTAATCTTTGTCCCCTAGTGTACAGATTTTAATCATTTCTTTCACCTTGCATCTTTTGAATTCTGTGGGCTATTAACACGTTCAATTGGTTTGAATCCGCATTCTGTCTTTTAACATCTCCATGTTCAGTATGTATTTACCGAAATCAGATGTGGGAAAAAATATTTTTGAACATGTTTTGTATGAATTAGTGTACTGAATATGTGCCGTGTAATTCATAGATGAAAACCTTACGTTTTGGTATGTTGGGAAGGTTGACCTCTCATCTCTATTTTCACCTCATTCTAATCTTGCCAACTGAATTGCTTTCAAATGGCTACAGCTCATTTTATTCTTACCACCTGAATTAGTCTTGAATGGTTCAAACGAAAACAAGATTTAGGAGAATTAAATAAATTTAGCTTTATTCTAGTATTAAAAATGGAATAGCTTACATGGGAAACCCTCAAAAGCACTTAAAACAACATTTTCATATAAGTCAAAATAAAACTTCTCTCATAAAATCATTTAAAATAATCTAATCCAAACACTTACAATAACAAATTAAAATTGCAAAAAAAAAAATCGAAATAGTATTTTCTTAATCTAAGCCATATTTGTATATCATTATTATTGATTCACTCCAGTCAATTTTATTTTTATTGGGTTAAAGGCATTTTTATCTAAAAACTATTTTGTGATAAGCACTAGGTTTTCTACCTTTTTGTCAGTAATATTTCATGTCAAGGGTCAAGATAAATGAACATTGAAGTTGACTGTTACCTTTAAACTGACTTTGGGTTAAGGAGTACTTTTTACCCCAAGAGTGTTTCATAGAGGAGCAAGTGAGTAACTAATACCCTGAAGTTTAATTATGAGAAGCCATTTAAAGTATCACATCAGCCAACTAGATATTCATTCTTAAAAATAGTTTGTTTGTATGTGCTAATATCAACTAAGAGTATTATCACATGTTATATATATATATATATATATATATATCTCTTACCATATTTATGCAAGTACTTGTCAATTAGTCATATAGCTAGTAAGGATAAACACGTAATATGTGACAATACTATCAATTTACTGTTAGTGAGGGCTGACAAACCCTTTTCTTTTTTCTTTTTTATCGACGGGTCTTTAGTTAATAAATCAAATGACTTCCATGTCATCCTTATTTTTTACAAAAGTCAAAACATATGCATAATGTATGTTGGCCATTAGGCTGACAGATTTTTTTTATTGATTGATGAGTGTCTGTTAACCAGTCATGATATATATATATATATATAATTGTCGTAATGCTGTTGTTTGTTTGTTAATAAAGGCTGGTAGACTTTTTTTTTATACTAATGAATACTTAGTTGGCAAAACATGTGATACCCTAAACACAATGTTAATGAAGACAAAGGTAGGGGGTAATGATTGCTTTACATTGTTAAATTTTAGGGTGTTAATTACTACTACTTTAACCCAAAGTTAATTAAATTTAACTATTAACGTTAATGTCCATTAGTCAAGAGTGATATTGCAACAATTTTGATGTTTTTGTTTTTTGCCACAATGAAAACTTTTTGTATTCTTATCATTCAGCAATTAGATTTTGATGCTCAAGTAGTCTAGGACTTCTCACGAAATGGTTGAGGAGAAAAATATCATTAAATTTTTTAACTGTTTCATGTTTCCAAATCATTTGTGGGTACTTAATAAACATTTAAAACAACAAATGGTCAAAAAAATAACCATGCACATCACAAATATTTATTAGAAAAATTTATCTGTAAATTCCTATAGTTTTACTAGAAGTTTAATTAGGTTTATATTGTTTCTTTCGATTTTATAGATCTTCAATTTTTTTTACTAATTAAAAAAAAAGAAATTTAAACTATATTTGAATTTTATCGATTATTTCAAACAGAAAAAAAAAGAGTGTACGGATGTGTTCCCAGTTCCCATCCATTGGGGTTCATAAAACACTAGCAAAACTTCACCTTCTTGTTCTTCCCGGCATCAACCTACGTCTGCAGAAACAGAAAACTACAATCGATGCGTTTTTCGAAATTTCTGCAACTACATTAGTTTTAAAATAAAAATAAATTAACATGGAATCCCTGCAAACCCGTTTCCGTGAAATCGAGAATTTAATATTTTTTCAACGAAATTGCAATTTCAAACAATGAACTCTCTTATTTCCCATAGGACATGATAATCCATTCAGGCTTCTCCACGGTAAAGAAAAATGCCAGTGGGGACACAATTAAGCAAAAGCAAGACGGATTCTTCATACAGGTAACACATTTTATTAAGGAATCGGCAACACGACATTTTCCTTGAAATGATGCATGTGAAAACCATAGTACACATCACTTTCTCTCAAGTACAGCTCCACAAAAATTCCAACAGCTGAGAAATTGATAAAAAAATTCACTAGAATTATTAATGAACCAGCAGGGAAACAGAAATTTCCGATTTTTTGCTGCTTTGTTGAAAATTTAACGAAATTAATAGCCCCAGTAATCATTCCTGATCTCATCATCAAACTTCTTCTTCAGCTCAGGATGCTTTTCAAAGTACTCATCTGCTGTCATAGTACTGATCTTTTTCTGTAAAAATAGATTATTGTATTAGAGACCTTTCGTTGCTGGTAAGGGGATAAAACATGGCAGCGATTTCAATTTACCTTCAACTCTTGTACTTCAGCAATCTCCTTCTCCAGTCGCTCAGACTCCTTTAGAGATTTCTCCTCTGCTTCTTTAAGTTCCACTAACTACATCCGGAAAGCATGAGCGTTACTAAGATGTTACTCATTTGAATGAATACTAAACCAGGAAACGAACTTAGGAATAGGATATGATAGCGGTTCTCACTAGTGCATCAAATTTGGGCTTATATTGAGGAGTTACATTGTCAACATACTTGGGGATCTCAATGCCTGCAACATAAAAGAAGCAGAAAAATTAACCATCCATAAAGACAAAGATGATTATGGTTTGGCGAGATCCAAAAGCACAATTTGAATTTATAAAAAGACTTTCACCCATTAAGAGTTCGAAGGCAAAATTTATATATTAGAAAGGTTCAACAGCAGGATCCATTCCATCTAATCAATCATAGTGGCAGTGAAAGTAAGAATAAGGCTGATTAGCTGAAGTAATTTGCATTGCAGAAATAATAAAAACCCATGAGCTTATATGGAACTCTAGAAACTATTCCTCAGTTATCAAGTTAATTCATCATATAGGGTATATAACTTTATATCAGCATTCTTCCGCATTATAAAAATTCACCAACAAAATATAACACCAGGGGGATAATAAAAAGCAGTGAGTTAACTACCTATTCCACATGTTATAAAAATTTCACCAGTAAAAACATAACACAAAAAAATGCACTGGAGTTATGTCGACTACCTATTCTGACACCACAGGAAAAAATGAAGGGACCAAGGTTCAATCAAGAAAGAACTCTAAACTTACTTTCATAATGCTCCCTGTACATATCCACCAAGCGTGAGCCAATATTTTTTCTGTAGTGATCCCAGTTTATGGGTTCAGGCTCCTGCATGATGTGAATACGAAGAAGCAACAATAAGGATGCGAGGAATCTGTTGTACAAAGTATAAGCGAAAGCCTTTGTCAATGTTGCAAGCATGACCACTTTCAGTGGCAAGCTGATGGAATATGGGAAGAGGATATGAGATAAATACAAGAAATAATATTTTAATTAGGATTAGCATTAAGAACTGATACTTCAATTGCTTCTATATTTTTAACAGAATACGTTATCGTTTTAATTATTGTGAGGATTAGAATTTAATATTATTAGTTTTACTTTAAGTTTAAACTACTAGGGGTTACCATTGATGGCCAAGAAGTTACCTTATAGTCTCTATAGTTGTACTAGGATTAAACTAGCCTTTGATTTAATAATAGTGTTTTCAGATTCTCCACAAGATTCCTCGATTCCTTCTCCCCTTCATTTCTTCCACATCTCTCAATGTCTTCTCTCTCCCTCTTTGTACATTCTTGTACCATGAAATGTTCTTAGATTAACACCAAATGCTCATTTAGAAATAGAAGAGATGAAAGCTCTCTTGTCCCATGAAATGTTCTTAGAAATAGAAGAGATGTAAGCTCTCTTGTCCCATGAAATGTTCTTTGATTAACACCATACAAGGAAAAACTCCGCAGAGGAAATTTTAAGGAAAAAAGTTATATTCATTTTTAGATTTTAGATATGAGGTAAAATTATAAGAGTTGTACAGAAAAAACATATTTATGGAATCTATATGAAATCAATAAGATCAAGATTGTATTTGTCGGATCATGTGATCTACTCAATCATGACTGATTGTCTAGTCTCCAGAGCAGGGCATTCTAGTTGAGGGATTTTGAAAACCGCAAACTGGGACCTATAGCCAGGTCATCTGCCTCAATTGCTTCCTTAAATGTTCTTCATTTTCTTTCATTTAAAACTTCCAGATCCAATATTTCTTACTTTCAGCTTTGTCCCTATCTTGCAATTGCTCTAAATTTAGTAATTTACTGTCATATTGTGAAACCTTACCTTTATGATTGATGACTAGGTTAATATATGGATATCGGCATTTCAGTGACCGAGCTTTTTTTGTGAATGGGACTGTGGCTTCAGCAACTTGTGACTTATTTAGCTAAAGTATAATGAGATTTACTTTATGTTATGCTTATCCAACAAGTTATGTCACACCATATAATATATTTTTTTCCATAAGAATGATTTGACAATCTGTAACATGATATTTTCAGCCCCTTGTCCAAACCTATATAAAATCTTGTTAGTGATAACCTTACCGAAAATCACATCTGATGTATTTGATTTCATGATCTTTCACTACAACCTTGACATTCAAGGGTAACAGCTAACATTTGATCCAATGGACAATTGATAGTTAGAGGCCTTTAAATGGAAATTAAGTAAACATATATTCTCTAAATATAAATAGAATCCTCTTTCCATGACAAAGTGGATTAAGTTAACAGGATGAGTCAAATATTACGGAGTCTGTGACTCTGTGCATAACCAACCCATTTTGATCAGCTAAACTGAATACATGACGCAACTTGCCAAAGGCTGTCCTCCTATTCTCGTACAATCAATTCAATTAAAAACATATAGAGAACAGAAGCAATCTCTTGAAAGGAGCGTAGGACAATAAAATTTTCCAATAACAGTCTTTCGAAGATTCTGCTCAACCAAATTGTAAAATGAACTTCACTCCAAAATTTTTCGCCCTAACTCCTCGATCGCACATTTGATTAATAGAGAACAATTAAGTATTGAAGCTCTAAGATCCCTGTGGCAAACACCCAAACCACATGGCTCAAAGTATAGAAACCTTGCCCAACCAAATAAGTACAGTAAAACAAAGTTTCAAAAACTTTATTTTCTGTTTACTAAAAGTCGCGGCTCAAACTGATAAGAAATATCAAGTGTGCCCACTGCCCAGTGATGCCAACTGTTCTGGCTTTCAGCTATCTAAATCAAATTCCAAACTTCAATTTTTCTTCCACACTCAAATTACGCACAAACCAGACATAAAATGGTACATTCATTACATAAAAGTAACCAAAGCTTGTTCACTTTCATGGCTTTTTTCCCGTAAACACCCATTTTCAAGTACTTTTCACAACTAACACAATCCAACTCTCGTAAGATGTAAACAATAGATCGCAAGCCATTCTGGGAACTAAACAGCACTGCTCAATCGGGAATTTCACGAAATGAATATGCTCACTTAACAAATCGTACACTCGATAATACCCGTATCACAAGTACACAAAATCATATATAACATAAAAAATAAGACAGATCTAGCTAAGAAAGAAGCACCAATACGGATAAATAACATTTAGAAGAATAGGAAGAAGAAAAGATTAAACCTGGCTGAATTTGGTTTGAAGAGCGTGATTAACCTCGTCGAAAGAGCGACGAAGTGTAGCAAACTCTTTGCGAGCCGCATCGGAGACGAGGAGCGCGGCCATTCCATCCCAATCAATGGTCCTCCCTGCCTTGAACGCCACATCGGCCACCTTCTTCCCTGTTCCGCTCATGTTTTCCTATTTCCTCTTCGCCCAAACACAAATTCCTTTTCGCCACCACCAAGCAGAACCAGTCCCTCGGTGTCGGACAGAAAATGCCCTTAAAGCCTCCGTGTGATGGCCCGGGCTGGATGGAGATGTCCCCTTTCGTCGATTAAATTAAATGTTTCTCTCATAACGTAGCCCAACCTCAATTTTTGAGCC